>JBCFXI010000698.1:0-117387 GCA_038496175.1 Ampulex compressa
TAGAGATATATATATATATATATATCTCTAAATTAGCCAGGTGACAAGCGTATATTGACACAGATCTTAATCCTATATTTGTTTCCCTTTCTTTAATTTCACGTACTTAGACCACTTCTGCACTGGCGCCAATCTCCCTTTATCCCACGATATACAGCAGGTTTTTAATTATACTTACGTAACAAAATTTACCACAAAGATCGCCGCGATTCAATTATTTACCCCCGCCGCGGCTCCTTACAAAACGACGTTATTTTGAAAATCCCAAGAATACCCGTAGGCAAAGCCCCGGGACTTTAATAAAACAACGTCCCATTTATATTGAAATTTGGTTTAGGAACTTAAGGTGCCTTGATTAAAACTTTTTCCCACCTTTAATCGCCGGCCCGCATTTCTCCTGGCCGTTAAGACAACTCCGCGATTATACGCGAAGCGTATTCCACGAATTCGTGAGGCGGCATGCGCCTCGATCGCATTATACGCCCGGCGCAGTCTCTCTGATATAAGACGGGGAGCCGAGTACGTTTTGCCGGTGATTTCCATGAAGCGTACGAAATTAATTACACCGTTATTTTGCCGATTAATCAACGTCCAAAGCCCTCGGTGGCGCGTAACCATCTTTTTCCCGGGCGATACACCGAATTCCCGTGTCTCTTGGAGCTGCAAGTAAGCTGCAAGGACGATCAATCTCGCGGCCCAGGATTTCATTTCTTGAGAGACAGAAAGCGCCGGTACGCAGAATGAATTGCATATTGTGTTCCGCGATGGCGGCACCGTTTCCTTTTCGCCAATGTTTGGCTTTTCTTTGTGCAATTCAGGCCGCATTTGTAATTTTGCCCGGTATGCCGAAGTCGGCAAGATCAAAGAATGTGGGGGAATTTTCGACCCACCGCGGCCCTCTCCAGTCGAGGAATTAAGGAAGAGGGAGGAAAGAGAAGTGCCTACCGAGTGCAGGATAATGCAAAGCATCCGCCAGAGTGAAACCAGAATCGTCGTTTATCGTTTTCTCATTATGTCTCGTTTATCGTTTTCTCATTAGGTGCTTCGTTCTGCATTTTCTTCCTTTGCTATTGATTAATTTGCAAAGCGTTGCTTAAATTGCCGATCGGAGACGTATTTCTCGAAGATCATCTCGTTATCCGAAAGCTGTTGGGCTAAAGAGTGGATTTTTCTGATCGTCCGGTACGTTCCATGAATTATGATGCAGAAAATGTTGGCGAACGAAATTTTTTAACGGAGTCGAAGGACGTTCCACCAAAGACTGTTTGTCTCTCGTTAGTTTATCGAAAGAATACGGATCCTTTGAGGCGAGCTTTTACTTTTGCATGCGAAGGACGCTCGTAAAGTCTTTGTATTACGCGTATCCATATATATTCGGGCAATGCTCGCGAAGAATCACCGCGGCTCCAGCCTGTATTGCGTCCTGTGCACGCAAATTTCACGAAAGCCCAACATATTTGCGCGTTTTCTTCGAAACTCCTGCCGATGTGCAGTAACTTTACGTACAAAAGCGTGCCAAATACTTCCGTTAATTTATCGTATTATTTTGCAGAACTTCCACAGTTCCTATGAGACTTCGTCCCCTCGAGAATTTCCTTGTTTCCCGCATACTTGCCTCAGCATCGGTGTACCTTCTTGCGGGATTGCGAAGTCCCGCCCGTATTTGTTTGTTAATGTGTGATATCAAGTGAGCGCTTCGTATTTGGTTGCAGCTGCGACGTAAGGGGAGTTTTAGCGTCGCAGTCTGCGGGATGCTTTAGACACGGCGAAAGGGTGGCCATTGGAGGGAATGAAATACGCTTTGTCGTCGACCATGGGTACGTGTAAACACGGCGTAATACGCGTAATTTTACAAAGACCGGCAGAAGGGCACGACATTCGTGTCAATGCCGGGGAACAAAATTTCGACGATGTATTCTTTGCCTGGTATTAACGTCACTTTTCGAATTTACATATTTGCATATTCAAGCGCCGGCCCAGCGATGGGGAAAGAGTATTGCGGCGAGAATAGCATATTATTTGGTTATAAGCTATGTCTTGTAATTAATGTCGTAAGCGCGATCGGGTTGCCTCGAATTCCGTGATTGCACATGGTCGTCTACGATCAAAGGAATTAAACTGAATCCTTTGTTCGCAAACTTTGTTAGTCGATAATGTATTTCATTTCCGTAAAAATGAGACTTTTGAGAATGATATCTTATTACCTAATTGTTTATATTTGGTGAAACTGCAGAATGATTTTTTAAAATGATACGGTACAATATTTAACATTAATTTCCGTTCAGGCCTTATTATAGCTTTTTAACCGTATTCTTTCGCCTATGATTTAGTTGTTGATAAATAAATTAAACCACATTTAAGTATTTAATTGAATCAAAGATGTGAAAGCTTTGGACTGGATGGATAAAGTCAGATCGTGTATAGTAAAATTGATTCCTGCAAATCAAAGATCCGAACGTATTGGAAATCTCGGAGAGCCGCGACGAAAAAGAGGTGTGCCGCGAAATGATGCGTGGCGAGACGTGGAAGGGTTGTTGGTACGGACGAGAAGAGAAAACGTACAGTTTCCCTCTCACGACATGTTTTTCTTCCTCCTTGACTCCTCTTCGTAATCTTACAAGTATCACGCTCCGTAAGTCGAAAATCGTTTGTCATCGAACGCGCCGTGCTCTTACGCAACGTCGTAAGCATACCTTTGTTTCAAATTTTACCTTTGAGCAACGTGACGCTCGCTCCAAGAATTCGTAAACGCGATCCGCATTTGAGCCAACGAACATCTTTAGTGCTCCTTACACGTGGAAAAGTCCAACGTTAATATCCAAGATTTAAACACGACCGTTCCCACTCTAAATCAGAACGGCTATCTAGTATTTTACATTACCTTCATATATCTCAATTTATATTAGAAGAGCTCTATCCCACCGGATTCCATTCCTCGTATCCAATTTAATTTATCGCTCTTATTCCTCAAGCATGTACAGCCTCTGAAGTATAATATCATGCGCAAACCTGAAAATCAAAACTTCGGTCCTCCCACTCGCAGGTCAGAATCGTAATTTAAACTCGCAAGTTACCGTCGAGTATCTAAAATTCGTTAGAAGATATCCCTCCTTGAGTTTCGAAAAAACGCAAAAAAGCTCGGAGCGCTCGAAAGCGGAGTTCGCCTTAAAATTTCCAGGCGAATAATCGGCGATGCTCCCTTTGAGAAATTTACAGCCACAAAGATACCGACTCGTGATACAGTTCGCCCGTTAAGAGTATGTAGAACCAGGGAATCGATGGAAATGGAAAGCGCCCGGGGATAAGGAGATGATTTCTGTCCTTAAGAGGGTCCCCCAGGCTCCTCCGTTGAACCGTCACGAAGCCTCTCCTCTTTCCGCGCCAGGGGGCTTCCACCAGAAACACTATAATGCCCGTCCATCTGTCAATCCACCCCTCCTGCGTGTACGTCTTCGATCCTTTTACCTCCGCGCGGCCAAAGTGCTCCTTTTCAGCTCCCGCCGGTAAAACCGGCTGTGAGTTTTCGTTTAATTCCGAGATTGCGTCGCGACATTCGTCGTGGAATGAACGCTCGCAGGCGGAGATTTTTTTGTGTTTCTTGGGAAGAAGGACGATCTTATTGCGGGCGTCGTTGGTTTTGGGAGAAGCTTGCGCGGAGATCGCAAGGGTCTTGTTACCTGAAAACTGTTCCCTGGTAACGAGGTTTGTTGTTAGTGTTTTAATAGGGATTTCTTAGTTTGAAGGTGCATTTACTTAATCGCATTCTTACTTAAGGTATATCGATTGTTATATAGATAAGAGACGATTTTTGCGTGGAAGGAGATATTGGTTTAAAGTTAGTAATTTAAGTTTTTTAAGTAAGTAGTTAGTAGTTTTTTTTTTTTACTGAACGACAGACGAAGTATTAAGTATTAAACAGTGATATAAGATGGATATTTCGAATATATAAATGTACTTACAAAGTGAACTAAATCAGTTAATCGGTCAAATTCGCAGTTATTTAGTTGCCGATCTAATACTTTCTCTACAATACCCCTTTTCGTGAAAGTCGCATGTAGCCGATGCTACTAATTTTAGATAATCTCGCGCACGTCAAATATATGCAGAGTTAGTCGAGAAAAGGCTACAAAACTTAGTCAACGACATACCTCTCACTATGCACAGCAATACTGACCACGCTCCCTTTTTCCTTCGCAGAGCTCCACCGCCCGGAATCCGGCAGATCGGCGCTTCCTCCTGGAGCTCCATGACCGAAGTTAAGCCATACCAGGGACTCACTCCTTCAAGGCCAAGAGCCCTCGTCGTATCAAAGAGGATCATAACACCAAACCCACCAGCCACTTTCCAAACACACCACCGGGCTCCCCACATCGTACGCATCTTCGAAAAAGAAAAACCGGACAAAGCACGGTTGTCGATGTATCCATAGGACGATCCAGGCAGTGGAAGCACGGAAAGCACGAAAAAATGCTCCTCCACGAAGTGCAGCAATATTTCTAAGCCATAACTGACCGGTCTTGCCGGCCGCCTCGGTAGGTTCAGCGTTGCTCGGTGCAGACGAGGACTCGCGACGATGCCGGGTGGCGCGACGAAGCCGGCATCCTGGCCGAGGTGCAGAAAGCTCTCGTGATTGGCAGAGGCCAGCATTCGGCCCCTGGCAGAAATCAGGACGGAATGGAAGCAACGGGCGCCACATTCGCCACGGCGGACACGATCCTCGGCAGGAACCTCTCGTCCGGCCGCGCGGAGGAGCCGGAGGGCTACGAGGCCATCGAGGAGGCCCTGGCGGGCACCGAATCGGGCTGGCTGAACGAATCGACGACGATCGGCGCCACGTCCTCGACGACGGACAACTACACCGGCATATCCGACCTGTTCGTCTTCGACGACCTGAACGACTACATCAACCGGCTGAACTACAGCGCCTTCGTCAACCTGACGGCCTACTACGACGGGGGCTCGAGCTTCAACCTGAGCGGTAGTCTGAACTGCACGTCCGCGATCGGCACCGCGCCTGGCGTCGCGAGGCCCAGCGAGTGCGGCGCGACGGGCGACGTCGACGAGAAGGCGGACGCCAACAGCTGGTGGGCCCTGATACTCGTCATCGTGCCATGCCTCACGCTCTTCGGGAACGTCCTGGTCATCCTGGCCGTCGTACGGGAGAGGGCCCTGCAGACCGTCACGAATTACTTCATCGTCAGCCTCGCGGTGGCGGATCTACTCGTCGCGGTGCTCGTCATGCCCTTCGCAGTTTACGTCCTGGTGAGTGGCTCTCTTTGCACCCTTCTTGGGCTAATACGCGCTGGTTTCTGTGGAAGCACAGATTTTGGCTTCTAGGTTTTTAGGTGTTTTTTTTTTCTCTCTTTTTTTATCGTTTCCGTGTCATCCGCGCGACGTTTTATATTTGGCGACTTGTAGGCAGTGGGTTTCAGGTGTGGGACTTTGGGGCTTTATTATGGAGGATCTTGATGATTGGTGTTGTTGTTAGCGAGTTGTTGGTTGGCAGTTTTTACCGATACACGGTATGATGGGTATATTAATTACGTGTTGGTATACTTTGAGTATTTTAACAGGCATTATGAAGTTATTTGATTATGTCGTCCTTGTTCAGGGCTTTTGGGTATACTTTCTTGGATATCGTAATAGGGCAAAGTACGATTGTCGCTAATGGCATATCGAAAAGCTCGTTTTTCTACCCCGACTGCCTCGATTGATTATAATTTTCTGTTGAACTTTACGATCCGCTGTTGGATGAGAGATCTGTGCCGGTTATCGGTATATTCTGCTGTGTAAAATTAATATACAAATGTTGGTAATAGATATTAAATCCAGGAAGATAAATCGAACTGCTCAATTCGGGAAGTCCAATGGGAACCAAATTCATCCAATAACTTACGGAATTTCACGCGGTTTAGTATTACTTAATACATTTTGCTGTATAAATATAATTATACCCATAGCAATATAAATGTGATTAATACATGCTCAGTTTGATGCTAAACGTATAAAGTTAATTCCAATATCATTGCCCCTCAATTATCATTACCAAGTAGACGGAAACGTAAACATCGATTTTTGGTCCTGTAAATATTCGATTGAACTTTCACAACGTATACCCATCCATTTTAATCCCAAGTTGGATGAATAAATAAGATCCAATGCAGAAAACATATCCTTTGCAAAGACAGATTTTATATACGCAACAAAATAATGTAAGACTTATTCACGAGTCGTGAGTGAAGAGACGTGGAGGACTTTGAATCGCGTAACAGGCGCACCGCATAAATCAGTATTCCGATCCCCGTAGTTTCCAAGCGCAAACCGTGAAGTTAACGGAGGTGCAACAAAAGTGTTCGCGACGCCTACTGCCGGGTGCTTTCTGTCGGACGCAGGAAACGATAGAAGCTGTAATTCAATAAAGAAAGCGCTGGTACTCGGATCACAAAGTTAACCCAGTGTAATGGCCCTGCTTGTCGGGTCACGAGGTTGGGTTTGAAATATGTGCCCTTTCCATAGATTAATCTACCGCGTTTTTTAATATCTTGAGAGACGTATAATCCAGGGACGTAATTCATTTATCGTCTATCTGGGCCGCGCGCCGCGAGAATTTTACGGGGGCAAGTTATGTATTTTGCAGTTAATTATAAAGCGTTGGGCCGGTTAAAGGATATAGTACGGGGCTGTAGTACGTTGCCGTAATTACTGAGAAATATTACAGCTGAAAGCTTCTCCATAATTTCCGCCCAGGAGGCAGCAGATCGACAATAATCTCGTCCTGCTTTATTTAACCAGGCCCCGCCATTCTTCGGAGTTTTGTACGCCTGTATTGAAATGCGGAACAAGGGAGAAACACGAGGGACTTCGTCGAGTAATTCTAAAAGACCTTTAAGCGGCCAACAGTTTTTTCATTCTGGTAATATTATCGAAGAAAGAATGCTTTGCGCGTGTATTTTTGTACAACTGCGTATAAATATAACGTAATCGAAACACTCTCAACTTTATATTCGTGATGCATGGCAATAGATTAGCCCGAAACGGAGTTCATACGGGTACGACTCTTTTGTCATTTGGTGGTATCGTCCAAGCGACGAGCTTATCACATTAAAAAAAGCGTCAGACATGGCAGTCACGTTCGATCAGAATTCCCTCCTAGCGTACTACGACATACAGCACAATCCCAATAAAGGCAAATGATTTCCCGTCGGCAGAGTATTCGTTCGCTGTTTTTCTCTTATACGAAACAAAACGAACTCCGAGAACAAATCACGGCAGGGTGATAATTAACAAAAAAAAAAAAAATTCAATTTCGAAAGTACGAGCCACACTTTCATTCTCCATCGAGTTTTATGTATCCCAGACAAGGGGGATCGACTGTAAAAGCTGGGCTCGCCAAGCTTGAATAGTTTAAACGTCGCGCTGTTGATCAGAGCTGAGTGCGCTGGTGGTATTTGCGCAGAAAATTCATTTGTGGTCCTCGTATGTTCGAAATATATGCGAGGGAGTACGGCGGTCCCGCGACAAGCGCAGTCAGTCGAGATTCCCCGAGGGGGGCACAAATTATTCGTAGGATGGATATCGGACAAACAAGGGTTTTGTTAAGTCCCGCCAGGTCGTCCTACCTCAACGATTCGAATTCACGTAAATGGATCGAATGAGAACAGGATTAGTTAATTAAAGGCATTCAGGCAGTTTTGCTGATGACAGGCCAGAATTCCCGTTACACGCTGACACGGTGAAATTCTCTTAGGAACAGGAGGGTAATACGCTAAAAGCTCTGTCGTAATGCTTGATGCAATGTGATGGATATGTCAATTTTCTTACTTTTTGCGCGATATTTTCAAACAGTGCAACGATGATTATTTTACAGGCAAAAAAGAAAATTATGCTGGACGATCTAGTCATAAGGTATAGGAGCTATGTGGATCGAATTTAATGTATAAGGTGGCAAAGTCATTTTTTTCGTTAAAGAAACAATTAAAGTACGACGTAAGTGATAGTACAAACTTATTCCATCGGTGCTTAACTATATTCGTTGATGATCCACCATGAATTGGATGTTAGTTATAACTTTATTAAACGATTATGCAATGTTATATTTCATAATTACGTATTGCATAAACTCTGATCGGTTATAAATACTCATAGTTGTAGTATTTCCTAAAGTATACGGTGTAACCGAGATAAAGCATAAATTATTATGAGATATTTTTAAAAATGGCACGTCTTTTTGTATAATTCTTTGTCGTTAAACAATTCTGCTTAAAAGTATTCGCTAAAATGACCGATGACACGTTTTATCACTACGAAAGTCTGTATTTATTCCAGCAGCCTCTGAGATATACGCGTTCGCTACTCTGACACACTGAATTATGGCTATACATTGGAAAGTTTCTTCCTCGCACTCGAATTGCAACTGCATCTGTTACAGAGAATAGGAGGTGTTGAGTACCTGGATCAAAAGATCGTAAAACTTTCGCGGCCGTTGAATTTCATGTTTTGAATTATTCTTATTTTAGTCGGTGCATCCGTCTTTGCCAAACTTTAGCTCGCCGATGTTGAAACTTTACGGTATTCCTCTCCGAAACTTTGTATTCGTCGCGCTTCCTTCGTTGATCGCAATGCCATTTGCTGCTGAAATATTTATATCGCAAAATCGATAGTATCGACCGACATTTTTTCTCCGCGAGCATCGATATAATCCACAACGTTTCTGCAACTTATAATTATTTACAACACCAATGTGTTTTTTTTTCAAATACATCGATACAGAATCCGAAATGAGGGATAAATATAGCTCATTCTTCATGAGATAGAAAGACGAACAGTACATGCAGTAATTGCTCATAAACGCAAGTAGAACATCGTCTGTTAATTCGCATTTTTCGATTAAGGGTTCAATAAAAATCACTAAAATAGAGATTCTGAAGGGCTTCGTTTAGATAAGAAAAATCTTGCATCCAGTCCTTCTCGGAGAATGATCCCTCCTTTGCGCAGTCAATCGTGTCATTACACGATTGTCGTGTGCCCTAGGAATTACGACCTGGAACACTCTTTCACGTGCCCTCGCATAATATGCCTACTTAATTGGCGGTTAAGCAACGTGCATGGAAGTCCTTTAGTGGAATTAACCGGCGACGCGGGTGATCGTGGGTGGCGTTAGCTCGTTTTTGTGCTCGACGCCTTGATTATTATAAACCCAACGACCCTCTTTCGCCTTACGCTACCTTATCGTCACGCGACATCATTTTCTTCGGCGCTCGAAATCGCCGAGGGGCCGGTCTATCATTTTAAGCGTTAAGTTACACGACGCCCCGAACATTACAATTAATAAAACGTTCGAGGCCTGCTTTGCATTTTACGACCGCTATAAGTATAATAGCCGCTTATATAGATGGTATGCTTTATCTCGTATCAGGAAAAGGCCAAAAGGCGTATTGTCGTTTCTCGGCGGCGGGGCTCATCGCAGAATAAATATCCCCCCTCCAATTCCCCGAGCCAAGTTAGGCGTGTCAATTATCCTAGACACCCGGTTGGTTTGATCGGAAGAAAAGAAGAAAAAAAAAAAAAAGGAGTCGCAACACAGCGAGCGCGAATCGCAATTTCAGCGTGAATTTGCTGGTACACGCATGGATAATCGTGGTAGCTGATGGAACGATCGTTCGGAATATAAAAGTCCATTCTGCCATGTATGTAATAATGGACGTAACGTTACATGGACAAATTTGTGCATGGCCCGCATCCAGGGCCAATTGTAAAGTGCAGTCATCCGTGTGGGCGGATATAAAATAGGAGTAAAATTCTTCCGGTAGGGTGTTTCGAAAGAGAGGTGTACCGATCGGCGGATCGATGGAACGGCGAAAGGTGTGGGCTGGTTCGAACAACGTGCCTTTTCCGCCATCGGCGTGTAATACCATTTAATTCGCCTCGAAAATTGCCGAAGGAGCAGATAAGTTTCGTAACTTCTCCGGGACGCCGTGAAAATGGATGCGCGGACGATAAAAGCGGCGGAGGAGCGACAGGGTTCAATTTTCTACAAATCGAACGCTCACAGTTCCGTAAACTGCCATCCCCCCGCCCGATCCCCCTCGCCAACGGCCTCGACACGGAATGGGTACGAGCATTGAGCCGATGAAGGTGGGATTAGTTAATTAAACCTGCACCCGCAATTTTGCGAGTGCGGAGCGCGCTGATGCAATTTTACACGCATCTCCGGTGGCCGTTTTTTGACGAGATTTGGACAATCTCGGTGATGAAGGCGCTTGTGCGCTGCCAGGAGGAACGCGCTGGGGTAAAGAGGGGGTAAAGAGGAAGACGTTCGAGTAGAGCAACTAGATTAAATATGTACTACTGTTGCGCAGCTCGAGTAAATGTAAATTTTCACGATAATGCATATTCGCGGTTTTCGGAAGCAACCTATTCGTGCACTCTTCGGTACTTCCAGTCTTATTATACGAAGTAAATGTGTCTACTCGGTGCGTGGCTTAATAATTATAAGAGTTAATGAAGTGATAATAATAAGAAAAAATTGAAATTAGTATTAAGAAATTTATTGAAATTAAGGTGGTGAATCATACATATAAGAGAAGTTATACATTTATATAAGAATGTATTCCTTGCGTGATATATAATGTGCAAGGGTGAGAATTTAGGATTATTTTGCGAATTCGAGGTTTTAGAGTAAATTTATTTATAGTTAACCGCGTTACAGAATCTTCGTGATGCCTGTGCCGAAAAATCTTATCTCGGTATTTGTTTCTGGTATAAAATCTAGTTTTAATTTCTAGTCATGATATCTTCACTCTTAGTTCAGGAAGATTATAAAATTAGTTTACGCCCAAATCAAAGTAAACGAGTAAAAGTATAATAAGGATAATCGGAGAACGCGCGATCCAATCTTATCCATCGCTCCTCGATGTTTTCACGATACTTACGGTATAAAGTTACAAAGTCCAGACACTGCACATCCTACCTATAATTTACGTCGAGCTGTAATTAAATCCTTAATCAACCCCCATAGTTATTTATCGAAACAGCATGAATCTAGGATAAGCCGAGCATTTCTCATTTTCGCTGTCCCGATCAACGGCGCCGATCATAAATCTCGGTTCGAAGTACGTCCACGACATCGAAAGCCGGCCTGCAAGGCGCGATTATTATCGAAAAGTCAAGCAAGACCCCTGGTGCGCGGTTACGATCGACATTTGTCATCCTGATCGCGACAGCGGAGACGCCTAAGCTAATAAATAGTCTAAATTAAAAGCCAATATTGTGCCACTATATTATTCCCCTGGAAATTTCCGATATCAGCGGCCATACTGATGTTTCGTGAAATTATTGGCCCCCCCAACGAATATCGGCTTTGGCAAAAATTTATAATCGCCGAGCCGGAGTCGGGATAGGCTCCTTTGTTCTCGCCGCGCGCAGCGGGTCGCCCTGATATTGTCGTGGACGGCGATAACTTCCGGGGTTTGGGCTTCAGCAGTTTCTCCGCAATGCTGGTCATTCGCGATCGGCGTCCAGCTCTTCGTTCGTATCCATTTCAGTTGTGTTTCCATTAAATTCTTTCTTCGCCAAGGGCCACGACGCCCATTTTTTTATTTTAGCAGCTGACGAGTTTGAGATGACCGATAGGTTCATCGCATACCTCGACTCTACGATACATTCGTGCCTCTAACGAAATTTTTCACGGGGCTTTATGACCTCGTAACCGCCGTCATTCTTCGCCCAATGCCCTGGCTCGTACTTTAGTGCGATGTAAAAAATGTCTGTCTTTTCAAGCTTATGCCCCGCATTCCGGAGTGCGACTGCTCCCTGAGAATGCTGCCGCGCGTAGTTGTAGAACGTCCTGTTGGATAACGTCTGCGCCCTCGTTGCTTCGCGAGCAAGTGTTTTAGTATTTGTAAATGCGCAAAGTACGTCCGCATTATTGTTTCTGTCAACACTACATGGGAGGATTTCCCCATGGTGTCTTCGCGGTTATTATTAACCATACGACGATCGAGAAATTGCCACTTTGCGGCGGATCGAGGAATATTATTCGTGAAAGCTATTCCATCGCAAAGTCTCCGAGTAATTTACCATACTGTTTGTCGATACGTTTCCCAAAAAACAAAACTGTTCCTTGTTTTCGTGAAAAATCGTTTTCACAAGAATATTTTGAAATATCCTTCATCGAGGCGTGAATCCTTTAGGGAATAAGCGATATATTGATTTTATGCGAAATATTGTACGTGCATGCGTTCAAAGTCACGCCTCGCACGTATATACGTTTACTTAAATTCTCAGAGCGTTAGCTCAGATTAGACAAATTCTGATTTATACGAGCAACATATTGCGAAGGAAGCGTCGCGAGGAGGCGAGAAATAGGAGCGTACATTTCGGTTTTCGCAACACGGTTCTTCTCAAAGTACAGCGCCACGTTCTGCCGGCAGTTAACCCGTAAATCATTTCCAGAATTTACGTAGATACATCCATACCAATTTATTTTCATGTATTTACACCTGCGAATTGCGGAGGTCACATTTGTCAGGCTACGAACGTTTGATCGAAAACAGATTAACGATCTTAATTCACGTCGCTGTACTTGCAACCGACTTTGATCGATGCCGCGAATCTCGTAAGCACTGAGGATGTAAATCTCGTTTACCGCTGTCCGAAAAAGCGGAATCTTTTTACTCGTCCTGCATCGCAAATTCTTCTCGGGGATTTTTATGTATCTTTCCTTGACTTTCGAAATTCAATATCGACATAAGATTTAACAAAGGCCAATTCTTCAAAGTTGTCGAACAACACCTTGAGCTGTTAGAGATTAATATCTTTAGTTCCAAACTTCCTCTCGCTCCTTGCCACGTATCTTTTGCTTCTTACCGAATAATCTCCTCGTCTGAGACGTATATACTGTGTACCGAACCAACTGCTGTCGGCGAAGTGAAACCAAAGAGAGAGTCGTGTTTGTGACAACGCTTTTACCCAAGACAGAGACTTTCTCACGTTTCCATCATTATCGTTCGATTAAAGAACCCTACCTTCATCTCGCTCTCTCATCAAGTATCAAAAATCCATCGCGCAATTCTTGTCAATACTGATTTCGAAAAACATTCTTTATAAACTAAAATATATTCAGTCCTAAATATATCTCAATCTTCCTCTATATACCCTATCTCACATTGGCTAAAATATATTCTCCTCCTTAACTCCAACGACGCACGAAACTTTAATACAAAGCCTAAAGTACACGCACGATCCACCTTCAACATTCGCAAAAAACTTCCCTAACCCAACCAGTAACGCATCGCGAACTTGCTATATACATACGCGGCATCTTATCCGTTATTCACTCCGAAGGCCGAATAAAAAAGTCAGTGGCCGCTTCAGCCGCGAATAAAAGGTGGTTCGCAACAAATCGCGGCGATATTAATGGAACATCCGTGAATGGCGGAGGATCTTCGTGGCGCGAAGCAGAGAGAGAGAGAGGGAGAGTGAGAGAGAGGGATGGAGGCAGGGAGGGAGGCTGCTGGTGGAGAGTTTCATCAAGGGTGCGCTGGCGTGACCGCGGGTAATTTCAACCGGCATCCCTCGCTCGCCCCCTTTAATCCCCCGAATCGAGGGTGGCCTCAGCGCTGGGCCGTCTCACGGAGTGGAATAACACGGCGGATCGCCGGGGCAAGGTCTATGTTAATAACACAGATCACTTCATCGCATGCATGCTTACTACTTACAGTCGGGTTAGCCCAGTTTTGATTCGTGCTACGTACACGTGCTTTAAAACGCCGGCCGCGCCGCCACCATGAATATTAATGCCTACGGCATGGAGCGGTCACTTTTATTCTGGAAATAGTCCCTGGGCGGGACGTGGGACCGCGGAAGCGTATGTCCTTGAGGAGCCCGACCCGAGGGTGGATTGTCTCGCACCGACACGAACCCTCCTTTTGCGGCCATCCTCGCTGGAATTCGCAGCGCGTGCCCCCGAGGTGTCTGATTATTTTATAGCGGGCCAAAGGAGGGGTGCGATTTGGAAAATTAAAATTTACCGTGCCGTCTTCTCGTGAATAATGTATCGAAATCTGGTACCGCCGCCGCGACATCTCGGGAGTACAATTTTCCTCCACCTGCCCGGGCGGTTTGCGACAGGGATACTTTTGGGTGTCACTGTACGACCGTATAAACGATTTGGTATCTAGGAGGAAGTGATTATGAACAGTTTGCGCGAGGTGTTAGTATTTGTTAATATTCGATGATTAGAGGTTGTGGAATATTTGAATGCTTTCTATGGAGATTACGTAATTTTTGGGAAGTACATCGAGTTGGAAATACGGAATAGGCTGTGTTTCAAATGAGATGAGTGTTATCGTTGCGGATGCAGCTTTCCAAAATCGTGGATTCGAATGTCGAGGCGCTGCGCCCGAAAATCTGCGTCCAGTTTTTCTCGAGGAGTGACCCGAGTAATTTGTCGACTACACGTCGAGGTTGAATTGTGCGAACGTTAGCGCGCGAGATAGTCGTACAACGTGCGCATAAATAACCTTTCCAGCTTCAGTTCCGGATCGTTACGCCTCCGACCGAAGTTTATCCGACGCGACGAGTTGGTCGGTGCAAGAAAACCAGGTGCAAATAATCTTGCAGCCCGTTTTTGGTACTCCGTCACGTTTTCGCGGGTATATCACGGTTTTCATATAAACCATATGATTTTCATGTAAAACACGCGGTTTTTGCACAAACCATGCGATTCAACAATCACTCGGACATATCTCTTGCCAACCCAATAATACCATTTGTTATCATCCGTATAATCTGCTTATACTAATGAAGTACCCTTAAATTGTTTCTCTTCTAAGCTTAATTTTCTTACAAAAAAATAATAATTTGGTCTGGAAAGAGTTAAGAGTAACGAGCCACGATGAGCACCGTGAAGTCCATTAGAAACGAAGGGGGAAGAAGAAAGGAAACGACGATCTGGATGTGGCTTTCGTGTTCGTCCAGAGAAAAAAAAGGGGAGACATTTCTGTGCACTTACTGTAAATCACTGCTTTTTTTTACAGGACGCAAATCACCGTTTGCAAATGCCTCGGAAATCCTCGAGCAATATCGTTTTAGCTCTCTTGCACGAATCGTCGGAGTGTATAATTCAATTATTCGGTACAGATTTTATTTTTCATTTCTCTAGAATATGAAGAATTAGACATCTTGGATAAATCGTCCAAAACGATGAACAGTAGCTCAATAGTAATCGAATGTTAATGAAAACCGAACTCGTGCACATTTATTTCTGCAATTCTCCAACCGTTAGAATATCACTAACCTACTGTTACAATACTACTAAGCATTGTAATCGAAGAATAAGTTGGAAGTACAACTTATTTTTTAGACTTTACTTCTCAGACGAGTTGAGGATCTCTGACAAATATAAGGTAGAAATGCATCTGCATTCGTCGTAAATTATCTTTTTACCAGATGAACTTTCTACATCCAGTTAACGAAGCTAATGGTGTACGCCTCGAAAATTGTCGAGCACTACCGTTTTCACTCTTCCTCGGCTACATACAGACTCGCGTATCTTTAGATCTCTAATTTGACGAAATTAGTTCCAGTAGAATTTAGCTTGCACAGTGTGCTTCTCTTCTAGACGTGGCAGTAAAAAATGATAAGACATTCATCCTTGAATATATTCTTAATCCGTGTTCCTGCCGTACATCAGCGAGCAATCAGTACCTATTTTCCTCTATCTTACTCAAATTCTCGTCCACTGTGCATGTTTCTTCCTTTAATTCTTCGTTAAGCATCCAGAGCAACTTATTCTTTACGGTGTTCCTCTCGAATAGACCGAGAAACGTAGCAGGATATAGAGAGGAAAAGCTGGATATGTGTTCTCGCCATAAATCAGAACGCTTTAAGTTGGGGACGACTAAAATCCTCGACGTCGGTTGCAAAAGCCTTCGAGCATCAACCTAGCCGGCACCTTTAATCCTCGGCATTCACCGTCCGGGTGATTTGTCCTAGGATTTGTTCTTTACAATCTGTTCCAAACCACAGGGGCTGCAGCATACACGTTCCCCTAAAAAATTTACGGATAATGTACAAGTACTGCACTGGAAAGTCGTACGATGAAAACTGGAATCTGCATGCACGATTTTGCGACGTGCATCAAAATCCTCGATTTGACGAACACTGTTGATTGTCAAATCCATTTCAATCTAGGTTTATGGTTTAAGAGACATTTTGTATTTCCTATTATTTTTATCATCCGTATTTATAACGTCGACTTATCGCATTTATAAAATCGATTTATAATGTCGATACATCGACATGTCGATATAATGTCGAACTTGATTTTGCATAACGAAATTCTGACGCAATTTAAATCTACATCTTTGCTGTAGAAGACAGAACGTTTATCCAGTGGGTCATCATGATCCATCATCGTGACGCGGATTCGTCCTACGCCGTTTCACGTATTCGCCATAATTTCAACCCATTCAGCGCCACTCATAATTTCCAAGCGTCTCGCTGTTTTACGTCTTAAGATATAGTTCTTTCAGTGCGTCTTTTTTATGGGCTTTGATAAAAATTTCGCGTAAGTCTGCAATGCAAATTAAATAATTCCTCGTTGACAAATTGAAACATTGAAAATTAACAGTTTAAATTGGAGTACTAAACGGATAAAGGTAATTGAAAAAGCGTAAAATTACGTATAGAAACTCCGGGAAATGTACAGCTGAAAACTACCGTTTATTGTTGAAAAATGAAGGTTCCCCTTTCTAGAAAGTCTTTGCCCTCAAGACTGTAAGAAACTTCGGCTAAACGTAATTCAATATTTCAGCATAAGACCGTTGAATATTTGAACGCGACAAAACTTCGATGCTTCGAAGCTGATCTAAAGTACGATAACTACTTATTACCTTCTTATAAGGAATCTCACAAATCCGGACAATCCTGTTTTATTTCATAATGCAAAATAATATGCAAAATAATGCATATGCAAAATAAAAGGCACAAGTTTCTAAGTATATAATAGAACTTAATTCTTAAGCAATGGTATGTTTGATTTTTGGCTGTTCGCTTTGTAAAATTACTAGTTAAAAATCTATCAGAAATCACGCAAGAAACGCGCAATTTGCACTTTCCTATAAGCATATTCAACGCATTTTATATACCAATATAATTAAATATCGTAAATACCGTATTAATTGCAGATAATTATCATATTTCCAAATAAAATTTATATTCCGTTTCAGATCTGACATTAATACCAGAGCTACTAATCACTATTCTCTGCTCCTAATAACTCCGGCAATCATACAATTCTCTTAGAGAACCGCAACGATAATCCAGTTTTACAAATTTAAACAGAATGCATAAACGATTGCAGAGGAGTTGTTTTGATTGCTGCAGTAGCTTCAGCATTAAAGAATGACCGTAATCAACGATTCCTTACTTTCGAGGCCTGCATCGATACGCGATTTTTGGCAATAGACGAGGGTAAACATCACGTTCCAATTCTAATTCGTGGTCGTCATGAGGAATGCGCGCGCGGCATTTTGGCCTTTTTCATAAATAAACGGCAATAACCGGCGTTATCGTCCGGGCATTATTCCGTGGCGCGCGCCAACGTAAACGAGCAGGAACTCCCGTCATTTTTACGAAGACCTTTCCAGATTCAAATGACCCCAACCGCCGCTCCTCGCGACGCATTAGTTTTATACCCTTCACTTGGACATACGGTTTTACAGTAGTCATAAACCGGCGGTTACTCGCACGGTGGGCGGTTGCACGCGGCGACCCATTCCGGATGGATCTTTGCATATTTTCTAATGGCCTGCCCTGCGCCATCGTGACATCGCATTCGGGATGCTATAAGATAACGTCGTGATTCCATTTCCGCGAGATCTTGACATTCAAATGTCGCGTTAGTTTTCTTATATCGGGTTAGCAAGAAAATGTTATCGATTTTCAAGCGTAGAATAGATTCAGTTTCTTTTCCCGATAAGAAGCAGAAGATTTATGAGTGCGGAATTATGAAGTTGCCAGAAGGATGGCAAAAGGTTATGGAAGAAAATAGAAACTACATAATTGATTAAACCTTAACCTTTGTGTAAAAATATGAGTTTTATTTTACACTACAAAATCAAAATTACTTTCTCGATAATAGAATAGGTTGCGCGCGTTTTGGTTATTCTGGAAGAATATCGATAAGAATACGCGCACTTTTAACGGAAGATGAAGTGCACATACTAAATTCATACATTGTCGCCAATGTTAAAACATAGTAGACTGAATGAAATATTATAAAACAGCAAATGAAATACGCAGCCAAATTGCTATAATATAAATCCACCTGATTTATATTAGACCTCGTTTCTTACCTTGATAATTTACTGAGAGCATATATATACATAATAAATGACTGACGAATAAAATACTGCGGATCGATGAATGAAGGAACATTATTTGAAGCAAGTCTCATGCTATGTCTAATATCGATCGTAGGATATCAATGTTGTCGATGAATCGAGGTGCTCGCAATCGGAAGGGTAAAGGAAGGAGCACAAGATCAATCTGCACATAAATCTGGACCACGCACTCCCCTATTGGCCGTTACGTCGTTGAAAATGCCGTAAGCTTAAATAGACTTTCGTCGGCCACTTCGAGCGCGTGTCCATTTTTCATTTGCACTCGAGCGCAGAACGATAGGTGCAGAATCGAAGCCACGAAGGGATCCAATGTATAAAGCGATACGGTGGATAAGAAACGATAGCTTTTGCTATAGCAAAAGCAGTATAACTTATGTGTGTGTGTGTGTCAAATTTAAGCAATGTAGTTTCATCACAGACATTATATTCGACACGATCCACGTATTACATTCATCGTGAATTGAAGTCAAAAGTCAACCAATGAGTTGAGTAATGTAAAATATTGAATAAAAAATTGGGCAAAAATCACGACGCATCTATTTATAACCGATGTTTGGAATAAAAGTAGTTCATCCAAAGTTTTCTACAATCCCAATGAATGGCCGATATTCGGCGGAACTTTAGTTCGGTGAAAGAGTTAATTCGTCCTTGCCATCGGTCAAGTTCACGAGAAAGACAAATGTGGCATCGCGGATAAAACTGCCGGGCGTCACGTCAGGAGCTGGCAAGGTTCCGCCTGCTTTCAAAACTGGCTCATGATACATTATACACATCGGTCAGGCTATTAACAAACTTGTAATTGGTTTCTCAACGTATTCACGTAGTCGAATTGCGTGACCTTCGATCGTATTGATGTGTAATCGTACGCCCGAGATATTTGAGACCAGGAGTTACGCGATAAACCGGCAAGCAATTTAACTAATTGTGCTTTATTTTATTAGCATCCAGAGGGAGAAAATTAAGACGTATTACAACTAGCTGATAACTATGATCAGATTAAGCAGCAGTTTGCTTTTGTACATACTATTTCGCGTTCATTTGAGTAACTCTTCCAAGCATTTAAGCAAGGCTCCTCTTAAAAGGCCAGGATGTTCTTTATCGTCGCTAACTAACGGAAAAACTTGATTCTCGCGTAGAATCAATTAATTGAGAATCGCTAAACATAAAACCGGCGCGATATTTCAAGAAGTACAGCGTGCAAGTTTCCCTTTTTACGTATAGACAATCATAAATCGATGCTATCCGATTATACATCGAAGGCGGTGATTATTTATGAAGCCTTATCACGGTCAGTTCGCTGAAAGTTCACCCCTCAAATATCCCCGAGCGCTCGCCTCTGGTCGAGAAAGTTTGTCTCAATTTTCCAAACGATCCGCGAATTACAATTCCTGAAATTGCTCCAAAAACCTGTATTTCGATGAACGTACACAAGCGTTGAAGGATTCCACTCACACCACGTTTTAATATACAATTTCTCGAAGTTTCTTTCAAGGCACCGACACATCGCAAAGGCGTTGAGCCAGCGCGTAAGTAGCGTGTCTCGTGAAATCGTGATCGAGCCTCGATAATAAACGCCCATCGTCGAGGAGATCGGCGGACGAGATCCGCCATCGAAATTTTTGTTGCAGAGGGTCGCTTTGATGGATCAGCGTCGTTCGTGCCGATCATGAATCGTCCGGGGAAAAAATCTGGCCCGACTCGTGGATATTAACGGTAATATTACGAGATCCCTCTTGCCGCGAGATATGGATCTTTCACGGATATTAAATAGGGCCAACGTAATATCGTCTTTTTCCCACTGTTCGCGATAAAGGATATAAATCCTCCGTCCCGCGCCTTAGCATAACTCGACGTCGCGACGATGTAAAGACCAAGGATGATATTGCCTGCGAAATTTCGCCTGCGGGAGAAGCTTCCGCGGTTAATTGACGCCGGTGGTTTTTAATTAACCCGCGGGACGCTTAGTTGATTACGTCGAGCTTGTTGGAAGAGGCGACACGTCGGTACTGGCAGGAGGGCAGCGCAACCAATGAAGAATCTGACCCCCGCGGCGATAATCCAGATACAAATTCCGCCCATCAGCTCAGGATTTTTGCCCGTGACGCGTCCATTATGCCTCGGCTTGAAACCCGCCCAAAATCATTAGGGGCGTCTTAAACGACGGATTAAGCGATTAGAGCGGTTGGTGTCGCGAGTAAAAGTGTCGCCACCAACTTATAATTGTCGGCGGTTACATTGCTTCATTGATTTATTATTGTCGTGTCCTTCGTAAGCAGATTTTACAAGTACTGGTCAATCGGGAATGCGGGTCAATGTTAATCCGAAAGAGATCTGCTGGAAGACTTTGGTGCTCCTTTGGGCTCACGGGGGCGTAGGTGAGGAATAAACTTTTTTAAGGTGCTAAGTCGAAACTTTATCTGAGCCATTGGAGTCCATGTGCCCGCGAGAGAGGCCGTGATATCAGAAAATCGACAAAGGCAACTCTAAGGGATTCCATTAAAGTCGAAAGTTGAGATACCGCTGGCTGAAGTGTGGGCGTTCGATGGAAATGGATCCCAATAGAGTTTAGAAAGACGGTCCACCCCCCTTTTTTTTTTCTCCAAACCGAGAGAATAATCAGAATTCGTTTATGCGTTTTGTAAACCAACCGCTTTTATCCTCTATTCCTATAGGGCGGCCGTCGTTACGTAAACGTTTGTGCTTTCGAATGGAAATAGGGACAAATACGCGTACGGACTGGCGCCTATACTTTCCGCTTGCTTTTATCGCCATTCCTCCATTTGTGATTCTGTTTTTTTGGCCACTGCTATTCGATCCCCATCGAAGTTTCTTACCGAATTCTTTTAATCGACGCATTAGTCCAGCAACCTCGACGCAGCGTTTGGCAAATATTTTGACATACAAAGTTACCAAGTCCGTTCAAAATCTCTAGCAGGATCTAAGCTCAATCGTCATTCATAAATCAGCAAAGTTGTATTCAAACATAAAATGTCCTTCCATTTTATTAGTTGTGCAACTCTGCTTCCGCGAGATTGTTCCCCAAATTTGAGGCTTCATCGTAAAAAACTGGTTATAAATTTACGATTCAAAGTATTGTCCATCTTTGACCACGGCGTTAGCAAAGTTGTATACTTAACACTTATAAATCCCCACAACAGATTTTCCCTGTTATACACATACACGCCTTAATTAATGTTACAAAACTAGTTTTGAAGTAAAAAAAAAAAACGTATGTTTCAAGAAACATCGTTATATTCAATCCATCGATGCCGCCATTAAAAGAAGCAACTACGACTGGAGTCAAAAATATGTTTCGAGTAAAAATCGAAAGAGCGCGAAAGGTACGACGAGTTAGGACGCAACGGCCCCGGGAATCCTACACTCGTAACCACGGGTACATTGTGGTCGGCCCTCTTCCGTTTTTTTTATTCCTCGACGGACAGAGGCTAATAATCGAGCGTAAAACGGCGCTTTCACGATGCAGCACGGGCGCGGACGCGGTCCTGCCAGATACGCGGGAAAAAGTGCAATCTCGAGGAGCGTTAATCTTAGCCAGGCCGGCGGCGAAGTCGGGGCGAAAAAACAATAATGAACACGCGGCGCGCGGTCCCGTTCTTTTTAGGACGAGCAGAGGGTAATTAATGCTGGAGGGGATGGATCCCCGACAAAGGGTGCCAGCGTGAAAGCTGGAACGAGAGGAGACCCGGTAAAAGGAAGAACTCGACTGCTGCGCGATAAAAGTATTGCTGATAAAATATTCCGGGGAAACGGCTCCGTGCGACAAATGGCGGATGCCGCGTTTATGCGAGACCGAAATCGGGCAACTGCGCTCGCTGGACTTGGATATAGCTCGTTCCATATCGAGTCGTTACAACATGTCCTACGATTCCGTTGGAGACTAGTATAGGACAGTATCGTGAAGTATACTAACACTGGTGTAGTAATATCTATAAGTAGAACATTCAAGTTGTGGCACTGAATAACACCTGATCGCGAAAGACTGCTTACCAAACATATCTGGTTACTATTAATTTTGAAATTACTTGGCGCGCCACGCGCCTTGACTGGTACAGCACAGCTTTTATCTTGATAAGAGTAAAAACCACATTGAAATGACAGAAAGCGAGTTTGAGGGAATAGGAAGCATCAAAAGAGTAACGATATAATGGGACAGCTTTGAAATGTTTAAAAGTGGCAGCAATGAACAGATTAACAGAAATATCTTGGTAGCAATAGTAAAATGGAAAACTTCAGCACTTTCGTTAAAGGGAGAAAAAGATAAGGGATTAAACGGAAGGAATTAACGATGATAATAGGCGTGATAAACTTAGCAAATCGATGGAAAAATCGTAAAAAAAGACTACGCGCGAAACTCGGTGTAACTGCGTGAATGTCGCTGTTTCGTGCGAGCGAGGGACAGAGATATTCTTGAAAATCGCGATCTCGTCGGGAAATTTATTCTACCCTCAAGAGGGGCCCCAGTGAAACAATGCCGCTGAAACGAACATTAAAGTTTTATACGGAACATCCTGCATTCCTGTCTGGCTTTTATAAGCTCGGTTAACCCGCGCGCGTCAGACTCCGCTTCGACTATCTCCGCGCAAATAGAATATTTCACTTTTCTGAAATAATTATTCGTCATTCCAGATCTAGTTTTTTTTCGGCGATGCGCGCATTCCGGCGATACGATGAACGGTTTGTTACGCCTGGGAAAAGTATTGCCAGCGACATTGTGTTTGCTGAAACTTTATCCGGCACGAAATTGGGTTTCCACGTTGCACGGGTACTTGACGCGCGTTATTCATGGAAGGAGGTCTCTTACGTTTCTGTACTTGCGTATTGATCTGTCCGTACACTCAATACCTTTGATCGGATCCGATTAGACGCGAAAGTGTGATATTACTGACGAGCTAGGAGATCGGGCTTTTCCACGCAAAATTCGGAATACATGCTGAAAGGAAGATTAACCTTTAACTTCGTACGGTGCTGTGTAGCTGGCTGGAGCTTAATGTGTCTTTAAATATTCCTAAGGAGCACTTCACCTTGTATGGCAGAATTACGCGGGCGTAGAGCTAGTTTGTACATCAGTGTGATCTTGATATTGGATGGAACAAACGAATTTAATACACTTTCATATGCAAGTTGGAATTTTCGAAAAAGATTCGAGTTGATATTTCAGTGAATTGCATATTGCATGCGCGATGTATTGTAATACATGTACAGTGAAACATACTAGTTCTCTTGTTATCTCAAAGGTTCGTTATAAAAATCTCAAAGCGCTGTAATAGAGAAACAAAAAGAGTATTAATTTGCATTGTGCGAGGCCAGCGTATTTGGAAGTCGTAATAAAATTGTCTTCTCCGGGAAGCATATGATATTATATTAAAATATGCATCACTGGCATTAATAGTTTCTCTTATCGCGATAATCAAATATGCACTTAATGCTTCCTTAATTCTGCGATTTTATACTATAGCAATTTTTCACATGTCACGCGTGAGATGGTCGGATATCGGCATTTTTATGCGATACAACCTCACGTTATATTCCGGGCTGAAAAGGGACGGTGGCCAAGGGAAAGGGATTCGAGGGAGAGTAGCTTCTGTTCGCAAAGCTCAAGAGGCACAGGGTCCCCTATAAGTCATCGTGGCATATGCTTTCACCATGGGCCCTATAGATTTCCCGTGACGGTGTGTACCGACAAGAACAATGCTCCAGGCAGGAAGGCTTAAAAGCTCAGTAAATTACGAGCATCGTAAAAACATGATATAGTCATAGCGTGGTCACGTTAGTCCTTCAACTTTCTCGAGCGGCAAGTGAAAGTAAAAGGAGTGTAAAATCTGCGTACAAAATATTCGAAAAGATTACTTCTTCAAAGTGATCCACACTTCATTTGGCAGAACTTAGTATCGTATATACGACTTATTCGAGTCAATAACTTCAATATAAATTTCTTAATAACGCGAAACCGAATCCCACGGTATTCCTTGCTGATATAGACAGTATACGTAATTAGAAATTATAAAGGAAATAACAATTAATTAGTACAACATAGATGGGTGATCGAGAGAAAGAGAGAAGGAGAATGGTAGAGTGCGTGGGGTTTGGCGACACGTCCCGTGGAATTCGTGCCGGAAGCCAAGTGTCACGCAGTTACAAGGGAACCCAGCGACGAGAACCGCAAGCGGTCTCGCTTCGAAGACGGTAAACCATACGCAACGTCCAGTGGCTGCATCGAGGACGGATTATCATGCATGCGACGCCGATCAGGGAACGAGGCACGTCCAGTTCTCTTGCAAAGATCCAGCACAAGTATCCGACAGAATTCCATAAGAAATCCTGAGTGCTTCTATTCTTGACTGTGTGGTTAAGAGGTCATCTCTTAACCGTGTATTTTCATTCGACGATGCTGGAAATTGTTAAAATCGTTTTTTATTATTACACATACATGCAATGAGTCCTAAGTTTATTATCGTCTTGCTTTTCTTCTTCCTCGATTCTGCTCATTTTTAAGACAATCGTGCTAGGACTCTTGAACTTATATCTCCAGCTGTTTACGAAATGTACTTTCCTCGCTTCGTTTTATGCATTCGTCATTATTTTCCACATACGCCACCCTTCCATCTTTATAGACACACTTTTTATAAACCATCCTCAGAAATAATTGATTTCATTAACATCGAGTGTAGAGAGCGGCGATCAAGTGGAAATGGCGAAAAAGGGATGGAACGGAAGAATCGAACTTCCTCCTACCGAAGTATTTCTACTCGCACAATTACGGCACGTTCATTCGTCAGTCTCGCCCCGAACGAACGATCCTGGCCTCAATCGACGGTGCTCTTGCGGGGAGAGTAATTTCCCAGAAAATTTCCTCGTTGCACTTAGGATCGCATTTACTTCCTCTGTCGGATGATGGAAGCGTACTTCATACGAAAACGAAATTCCTCGATTTATTTCCCAGGAATGGCTAAAATCTCACTCCCTGAATAAGGTTTATCGGCTCGCTATGTATATTCAATGTACCTTCACGTCACGCGTGTAATGCCAATTTGGACGTTTGAAGTAATGTCGGAAAAAATATCAGTGCAAGAGAAAGGTAGTAAAAAAGAGTCATATTCCGTTATTTGGGAAATTTGTTTGCTGGCAAACATGTTTGGCCCAATGTGTATTGAAAAGATTCGTGCTATGCAAAGTTTGGTTGCTGACATTCTAAAGAAAAGCGGAGGGAAATATTATTTCTTTGTATCTCCACGCGAAAATTGAAGATAAACTTTTTTTAAATCTTTTTTTTTTCTAAAATTTCTGAGATTAAAAAGAATGTTTCTTTAATTGTCCCAGCGAGATTTTGTGTAAAAAAAATGATAATTTCGAACGACGATTTTCCAGTATACCTAATGGATATGCACGCTTGAAATTCTCCTTGTAACTCTTATACCGAAAGGACAGGATAAGCTCCTATGTTTATCGTCGTCGTTAGTATCAATTTAAAACTTCCTTGCTTTAACGTCAAGCTGCACCTACATCGGCAGACGTGTACGGTTTCTTGCAAATTTAATCGCCCCCGATGTAGCGTCTCAATTCCCACCCTCCTGTATCGAATCTCACCGCGTTTCCGAACGATAAGCTTGATCTAACGCAATACTTTTGTCGACAATGCTGTTAGGTATTAAGGAATGACATGAAAAAATAGTCGCTTACCAGAATTCGTTAAAAATACCTTAGTCAAATTTACTTTAACTATTTTGCAATATTTAATTAATCCTTTAACAAGATTCTATATAACATTTTTGTCTAAAGTGACATAAATCGTTGTTTAATAAAGTGTTTAATCAAATCTATGGAACTTGTAAATTGTATGTTTCGTAGACAATTCTGTTATGTTAATAAATTATTGATTTATATTTCGATCCACAAGGTACTCTTTTTGTCATATCTTTCTTCAGTTTAATGCATTATTCTGCGAAGAAAATTATTTTGATATACTTCTGCAAGCGGAAGATAATTTAGTCTTTTTATGAATTTAATATTTTTATTAAGATTTAGCTGCGCAAAAAGATTTCATTATTTTCAGAAATGATATCGATTAATCTTGGAACAAATGTGTCTGCGCAAATTTGGAAACGCACCCCTGGCCTTAGGTAACCCCTGCAATATCAAATGGCATGTTTAATCTCGGGCATGGCCTCGCTGCTAACAGTTCTTTTTTCTCGTGACATCTGGAAATAATATCCTCGAAACACGTGCCATTCGCAGACAGTAACTGATGACCGGTGAAATCAGGCGGAATAAGGAATGGGTAATACAACACGAGAGCCAATACATTCATACAAGCGGCATAAAGACTAACAAAAATGCGAAAATATCACCGAAATATATGCGATATCCGAACTGCAATTTACAATCAATCACTCTGAGTACAATATTTTGTGTACCTGTATTTTATCAACGTAAATCGTTACGAGTATCATTAGCTAATATAACGTGTATTAAGTTACAAGAAATGTGTCTCTTGAATTTATTTTATCGACATTTTCATATAAGATATACATGAGATAAATCTCTAGTCACTCATTAAAAATAAATCTTAAATCTAATCTCAAGTCAGAAATGTTAACATATTAAAAAATTATAATTCTTTTACTACGTTTATACACATTGGTGAAGTTCTGAGACATCCATTATTTTGTCTACTGGTAAACTTTAATTTCTATGGTATTGTCTCACGATTTAGACGAGGATTATTTTTATACGCTACTGTGCTTTTTATTAAATGCATCACATTTTCTATTGAATACGCGGTGTCGTTTGGACGAAATGTTTGTTCATGGATTTTTCTTGTATAATTGTTTGCCGCAAGCGCGTATTTTGCAATTTCAAGCAGTAAAGAATCGATACCATAAAATCACAATAAGTCACGAGTGAGGTCAAATTCGCATTCAAATGAATCAGCGGATAATCTACGAAAAACGTAGCAGTCCAGAAAAATGATTATGCATGTATCGAATATTTTAAGCGTTAATATCTCGTTTACTTTCATATAGTATATTAATTATATTTTTGCCGTACATATCCACTGCCACTACTTATTACTGTTTTAAACAATTTTAGAATTTGTGTTATATATCTATTTCTTGTGTCTGTTTGCTGTTATCAACCTGTGCACGTGCAATAAATGATTACATAATGCTAATGTAGTGTATGTACGAGTATTTGGATCGCTTTCCATTAACTTATTTTACACGTGGTTTTTTGCATTTTCTGTAAATACTGCGTACATATCCAATAAGTCAAATTACAATAAGCGAGCAAACCAATTATATGTATATCACACGTATGTATATAGCTCAATACATGTATTCGATAATGTGATCTTAGTTGATTAATGCGTTTCGTATGTATCCAAACACCTCTTAAGTACACCGAATATTTATTTGGCGTAATGTCGACGAACCTTCTCCAAAGTTTAATTATCATTACCACTCTATTACCCTCTTTGTCTATCTATCGCTATGTCCCTCTTCATCCTCGTTGTTTCACATCCCTAGCGCATGTCTTGCAAGGGTTTACGTTAGCCTGGCAAGTTGCGCATTAATCTCTGAAATTGGTTTAATAGCCCCTATCTATTACAGACAATTAATCGCAATAGCTCCAGGGAATCAATTCTAATTGTCAATCCTCCAGGGCGTTGTTCATTGACGACGCAGTAATCTGACGCCTGAAAAAACATTTATCTTACCAGCACCGATCTATTTTCACTTGCTCAATACGTCGAGACGGCGATGATCATCCTACGATAGTTAGAAGTGGCTATGATCTCTGTATACGTTTACATTTCTCTTCACAGTCACATGTTTTGTAGAAAAAGATGGATCTATAGACACAATACATTTTTACGATAGTTAAGGCAAAGTATACATATTTATCACCATTTGTCGTAGGTATCCTGCATAAAATTCTGATAAATTCTCTATCGTGTTACAAAAATTCACACTGTTCCTTGTTTTTCCTCTTACGAGCGTCCCTTTTTTAATCCACAGATTGATGTCTTTTACGCGAAAATTAACTTCCTTCATGCATAAACCCAATATCCCATCCAGTTTTTTTCTTCTCTCTCCTACGTAGCTAAAAGCGCATATATCTGCATAATATAAATACGAATGATACACAGCTCGAGCTTCTTTCAAAAACGAACAGCGGTTTCTTTTTGCAATGCCGCTCCAAGATACAATCCCCGCCTCCCTCTTGCATACGGAGCTCGCACTCGAGGACAAGAATCCCTTATTTCGGTTTTCGAGCCGCTAAGAGGCGCTCGAGAAATACGGATAACCGAGCGTGGAAGTATCGGCGCCTATTCGCCGCTCCTCACGAAATCGAAGGAATTTAAATCGAAGATGCACGAGATGGTCGACGTGGAGATCCGCGGGCGGCGGAGGGGCAAGGAGGCAGCGGGGTTATAGCCTCAAATGAGATTGTGCTCGGCTCTGACGACCGTCCAATCCCCGGAAGATAGATGTACACGCGTGCGAAACCGAATGAGGGAAATTGGTTCCGTCGTCGACGGCGTGGAAATATTGAAATTCGATTACACTTAACTGGCCGTACGGCCGGTTTTGCGTTTATAAGCTGAAGGAGCATTTCTCAAATCGGGGATATTTTTCTCGGATCATTTGATTCGCATTTGATGGGGATGTTCTTGCGTGGAATACTTAGCCCCTTTCAGAGCTAGTGAGAAATGAATTAGAGATGTAAAGGTGAGTGGCGACTTCGATGAGAGAGTATGCAGCTTCTTGCTTGATCGAGCGGTTTATCGTGAAAGAGAAATGTGAGGATACATTTAAAGGATGGTGGGATACATCAATGATGGTTAACATTGATATTCATTTTCGTGAAAAGTTTGGTATTGAAAGAGAAATGTACAGAATATGGTAAATCGGACGCGTGGAATATTATTACCTTTACTTTCCAGAAATATTAGATTTATATCGTGTCTATCCCTTTGCTCGGTGTGTATACGTGTATAAATTAAAAATGATCCTAGCCTGCAGATATTAAAAGGGCTGTTGATACTTTTATTTATATACTAGGATTTATAATCACGTCGATTAAAAGTTTATTCAGTTAAGCAGCGAGAAAGACGCGCAATTTACGTGCGGCTAGATAAATTATTGATTAAATGGCTCCCTCGACAATTCATCGTATTTAATGTTGGCGCTATTTGTCCATTACCTAATTGATCGTATGCGGATACAATGTAACGCGTTAACGCATCGATGAGGTTTTGTCGTCGAAATCGCGGCCACAAAATCAAAAGCAGGGAGATGGAAAATGGAATTTGGACAACGAGATATGTTTTATCGCCACGATTTCCCTTCTCTAGGATATCCATCTTTTTTTCTTATCCAAGAACTTCTAAGACAGGCCTCGCTTGGAAGAAAAGAAAATCTTTCCACCATAGCAGGCCACTATGGAAATGAACACTTTCCAAAGTTCCGTAAGTAACGTGAATAACGTCCAGATTTATTGCCGCTATCGTCGCATTTGTCCGTTCTCCACGATACTTTCGGATATGAGAATCTCGTGACCGAGTTACATTTTAACAAGTCCGCTTCAAAATTGCGCCTGGAGCCTCGTTTTCTTCAAGCTTTTCTATTCTCTTTCCGCGAGAATTCGAGGCCAGCCTACTGTGTCCTTGTAAATAAATTCTATATTCTGCGAATGACAAATCTACGCGCGATAATTAACCCTTTCAAGCGATTGTAGTGGATGGAAAATTCGAATCTCCGTATAGAAAACCATGACTCCAATCACACATACCTTTCCCAAATCTTATCATGTATTACTTGTTGCGGAAATTTCGTAAATTGAAATCCATTTCCACGCTAAATAATCTCAAACGTCAGTAACAAAGAGTTCGAGATTTGGAGAATTTTACGTGGCTTTTCTTGCAATTTTAAATATTGGCTGTGGTTTTTAAATACAAAGTATGTATAACGTGACTAGACCGTAAACAAACACGAATAGTTAGAATAATCGACGATCGTCAAAAATAACAGTTTTGAATGAGTTTCAGTCGGGCATACAAGAGCGGACGACAAAAATGGAGCCGCTCAACAAGTCTTAAGACGAATAAGTCAAGTGCCAAGTTTCCCTTTGACAAATAACGAGATTCTTCGCTCTAAAGTTTGCGACGTTGGTTGTTCAGATCATGGGGATGAATCTGCCTGCTGGTTAGAAGAAAGGGCAGATAATCCTGAGATATAAAAACTTCAAAGAGGGTAGGATTTACGAGCCTCGGACTTTTTCCGGTAAGAATTATTTTCAGGCTGGACGTGATCGAGTTACGAGAGCACAGTTAAAATTAGGCATATATTAAAAACTCGATGAGCGCGGTGGTTATACTTTCTGCCCCCACTGCGTTCGAGGAGATGATGCATAAACATTCTCTCCTCGCGCCTCGCCATATTTCACCTTCCTGTATTATTAAAGTTCCTTCTTCTCGTCCACTGCCCATTCCATTTTCTCGGCATACGTTGTGATAGGAATTAACAGTTCAGCCATTACTAAAAACGCTCGAATTCAGAAGCTCGACAAAACGAAGCGCGAGTTTGCTGCACAGGACTTATTCCGCGATGAAAACAAGCGCAAAATGTAGGGCGCGTTATTTTATGCGCATGGGTATTTTGATCGAGCAAATATCCCATTGGAGACACGATACAAGCGTAACGACATTTTGTCAGTTTCTTGATGAATAAATATTGCTAGTAATACAAAGTACAGATAGCTTCGGATAATACACTTATTTACTATTAAAATAATCTAAAATTTTACGATTAAAACCTTCACTACTGCTGCACGCGTATACTTGGAAATTTGAAATTCAGTATATTCATACGTAAAGAATGCCGATTAAATCGAGATTTGGTCAAAGTCGTGCGAACTTTGTCGAATGTTGAACATATTGTCCCCAGAATCAAGTCCCGCATAATAAATACATAATATTTATCTATGAGTTATATCTCTATAGGAAATCGCTTCCACTTCTCACATTCATTTCAATCGTCTATGTTCAAAGTGCAGTACGCATTATAATATTCCATACGTCATATACAAGGCACGCGTTTTTACAATTTCAGAAGGAAAGTACGATTGTTCCTCAAAAAAAGCTCGACGCTATTTTAATATCTCCGCGCAGCCACCTGCACCTGCAAGGACGCCATGCCTTTTTCCTTCCACCCTTTTCCCTTCTCACTTGTCATGGCCGTTATACGTGATTCAATCGTTTCCCCCCGACTTTTCCATTTCGTACTTTGCCGCAGCAGCCTGCAGCCTGTTTTCGACTCCTTTGATCCAACCGCGATTCGACACGGCCCCCAGAATCTCTTAGGTTTTCCCTTAGAAATCTCTATCTCGGCCGACACATTACGACGTTCTTCTTAGATATTTTCCATTTGCCGGAAAGTCCTGACCAGTGACTCCTCTCTCGCTCTCTCTGTCTCTCTCTCTCTCTCTTCCTCTGTTCCTTCAATCCTCTTGAACGCTTTAGGAGGTACTCGATACGAGGAGGCGTGAAAAGCATTCGTCGGCCTCGTTTTCCGTTTTTCTCCTGCGAAGAGAGTAAGCGACTTTCTGGGATCATGAGGAAACTTCGGCGGAATATTTCCTTCGCGCCAAGAAATGAACGCGGTAGGAGTCCAACGTTTTCCGACGTTTTGCAAGCAAATATACTGCCTCTGAGAATTACTGGAATGGAGGCTCATTTGCGCTATGGGATAAAATCTACCCCGGTTACTTCTTGAGTCGTACAGCGGAGAGGAACGATGTTGAGTATTTGCAAAGTTGTGCTCGCGTTATTTTGAGAGAACTCGAGTTAAGATTGGGTTACAAATGCAGAGATCATTTTTTCATCGTAGATCAGCAGTAATCGTGGATTTCATTTTTTGATCGCTTACTTAGAATTTTTTGATCAAGGAAGATCGACTTTGTTCAAGCTCGTTTAGATTGAATAATATATTCTGGTATGAAAGGCTGAGGAAAAACAATTTTATATCTCTGAAAACTTATGAGTATCACTACAAATATACCAATCAGAAACATTGCATACTTTTCTGGTTGCAAAGTGCATTACTCGCAGTAAACGTGCGTCTTTTGCAAATACGGATGTAATATCATTCATTTCCTTTTGCAACAGATCAAAGACCGGGAATTGTTCGAAGTTTGTAACTGAGCAGATTCCCGGGTAAAATTTCCCCTTCGCGTTACTTCTCTTTGAAATCGATCTAAGGCGGTCCTCGTACTCAGCACGATCTTTACCTTGTAGATTGGAGAGCTGGATATTCGTCGCGAGGATTCGACAAAGGAACGATTTCACGAACGATTCCTTTGGGTGTGCCTTCTCTTACGCAGGCTTATGGCGATGAACTGTATAGGTTTGGACTTCCTGCACTGTACCGCCAGCAAATCCCGGCCATCAATTCTAAATCTTTTTATTTAAAGTGTACATCACGTCTGACAAGGCTCTGATTCTAGATAAAAAATGAATGAAAAGTGAATTTAAAAAATGTATACATCTTCATTGCGTATGTAGGTGCTTATATACATCTACAGTGTTAGGATCTAGATATATATCTAGTATTTTTATTTCTTTACGATAAATAATAATTCGTTTTATCAAATGTAATTTGTGCTGCTTTAAATTGTTTAATTGGAATATGAACGAGATTTTGCAGCAGAAAATGAAATGTTTTTGAAAATTTTCTTTGCGATTTTTTCACATAAGTTCAACAGTTATTTATACATATTATTGATTTTTACGTAAGGATTTTATACAACTCATATAAAATGTGTGTTTATTTATATCTGCATTGAAAAAAAAGTACACTGTTATATATTTACTCTTTTTTCTATTAAGAAACATTGACAATCGTCACGACTAAGAATGCTTTATCGCTAACCGAATTTGTAACTTAAGCAGATTATTTCAATCCTTAAAGGTATTCAGTTCATACTTGAAGTACAAAGGATTAATGTCCAACGATGAGATAGGATTGGCCATATTCCAGACTTTTTAAAATACCCTTCTAACTTTGTGGAGCTTTAAATCTGTCAACGTTAGCTTATAAGGATAAAACCAAATTGCAAATTTTTTACAGTATCCCTGGTGGTCGATGGGGTTTAATATTTATTGCCATTAATTTTTCAGTGCAGCAATAAGCAGTAGCGCAGTGCAGTGTTAAAACTTTTCATTTTTTTTCTTTCAACGGTCATCCGGAATACATACCTTCACATATGTAGCATTACACGAAAATCCAGAATAAGTATTTTCATAAAAATAAAATATTCGATAAGTATTTCCCGAGCATTAAGATGCAGAAAAACTTCGAACCCAAAAAGGTTGCAACGAATAAGTGCCTCGCTCGTTTCCGAAAACGACCGTCCGTCACTTTCGACACTGCATCTAATGCACTTCTGGTTTCCGTGTCTCGAAACGGAAGTGGCCGGCATTTCGTTCCGGTCCTTCGTGGTTGCGAGCAAAAGCTGGCAGACCGCAGCTCGCGCCATTACGAAGTTTCGAACATACAGAGCGCTTGCGTGGCACATACGGTTAAACCGAAATGTGCTTAACCTTTTGACTATCACGCATCGACTATACTAGCTTTCGACTGTGCAGTTATCTCGAACGAAACAAAACCATAGTTGCTTCACCTAGCACATTATTGTGTACCAGGGTCGAATTGCAAAGCGAGCAGTATATTGCTACAGTTCGATGGTAAATCATCTATTGATCGCTGTATCAAAGGAACCGAAATACGTTTGAAGCTTTGCCTACCACAACTACAACTAGCTTCGTATACTTCGTCGCTTTGGTCGAAAGTTCACAATGTTGACTTTTGTGTATCTAGATGATTCGGCTGAGAATCAAATTTTAAGGGTGTGTTGTTACTACACGGAGATTCTAGATCGATTCATCGTCATACCATAGGTAACGAATTTCACATAAAATATTGATTTATTGGACTATCATAATCGGAACATACGAAAGCCGTACAATCCTGGTGACCGTAATGATTGCACTGTCGAGTGGCTTTATCATTTCTATAATATCAATTTATCGTGAGCATACTAGTGATACGTCATCAAAAAATTTGATTCGCGGGGCAAACCGCGGAACTGTTGATGAAGGTAATTTATTTCTATCTGGTCATAACGAACGAAACTAATTTCGGGAGAGATATGAGTTTATTGGATTATCTCACATAACCATACACAAAAACGTGTTATCTCGGTTATACCATAGCTGTGCTACCGCAACACTAAAATTTTTATAATAAAAAACTGATTATCGCTCATCCACCGAATTAGAATTTTTCATACGTAAATATATACGTTTATTACGTATAATAAGTTATCTTGCAATAAATATGATTTCCTAAATAATATAAAAAATAATGTATCGTAACTCAAGGCTCTTCTCGAATTCAACTTGCGTGTGTATTGCAAAATAATGATAATTTGGTATTGCAGAGCAATTCTTACTCTACAAGATAAAGAAGACCAACTATTGCTCCGCGAGAACAAATTATTATTATAAAAAAATATATTCTTCAAGAGGTAACTTATCATCAAATTCAAGGTGCTGTCGATCGCTAAAAATGATTAAGAATCACCGCTCTGAGCTTCTTGTTGTGGCTGCTGCCTGGATATTACTCCTGGAGAATGCAGATATTAGGATGGGTAAAGGGGGCCGTGAGACTCGGGCTGAACGAAAATATTTATTGGATACATCCCTGGCGGGCGCCAAAATGTCTGGGATTTCGACCGGATTATTATCCGAAATTCCAGATGCCCCGGGCGATATGTGTTCTCGAAACGTGTGACGGCATTGCGGCGACGTATCGCCGGTTGTTTCTGCCTCTATGCCGGCGCTATTACGAGATGCCACGGCCGAGCTGGTAAACAAGTTGTCGCAATGTCCTCCTCAATTAAATTGACGCCGCCAGGATGCATCGGGAATGCAACGAGCGCCTATTGGACGGCAATGTATCTCCTTCGATAATGAAATCACATTGGAAAAGATCGAGAAGCTGTGGAAAAAGGTGAGCTGCGAATGAGCGTTAGAAGAGATGGAGTCATGATGGAGATAGAGGCCTGGACTTTCATGCAAGAGATTCTAATTGGAATCCATCGTCTCGGGAGAATTTTCCATGTGATATGTATACTATGGCTCTGCTGATTTGGTGTCCACCTTGAATGGTAAGTCCCGAGCCAAATAACCTTAGCAGCCGTTGCCGAAAATTAATTAAAGGAGACAGGACGTTTTTATTGGTAAAGAAACGTATTAAATTACTTTAATGATTTATATAAAATCGTACAAGATTATGGCTAGTAGGTATGAATAAAGAAGGGAGAATATATATCAATGATAAAGGATTTCAATGTGGAACGAATAAAGACTGGTCGATGAAGATTGTCGATAAGAGAGATTTAATAGAACAGTGAGTGGGCAACCATGTTCGTGTTTATATCAAATGTATTTTTAGCAGATAAGTGCGATAGAATTTTATCGTTTTCGACATGCATCCCCCCAGGTGGTAATGCCTGAAGACGTGCGTGCGACCTTTGGTCACTGTTGTCTGCATTTCAGGCCGGCTGCCTTTGTTCCTTCTTCTTCGCTTTTTTAACGATAAGTTCACGTGAAGACCGAAACTGCGATCACGCTATGAGAGCCTCATCATTTTTCTCTCCTTGTACCTTGTATTGATTTTGAGTGCTAGTTGTGATCTTTAGTATACCGCTATGGTAATCGACATTGAGCACGATACAATGATTTTTGGCTTCAAAATTCTGCAGGATTATGGGGAAAGAAAAAGCATATTTGTTGGGAAAAATGCATTTTGGTGTTGTAATTTTGATTCTACATATGTATAATCTGTTTATAAATTAGATACTCTTCTTGAAGCGTCGCTCGGCTTTCCAAAGAGATTTAGCGAAGTCGATTGAATTTACACACATACATAAAATTCAACTGACTATTACAGTTTTAGGATAAAATACGTGCATCTAATTTTTGAAATTAATCCGTTCGGCAAAAATGTTCATCGCTTTACACGAACCTTAATTATCGAACGTTAATAAAAGTTTCAACCAGATTTTTGTTTTTTACCGCTGCATCAACATAATGAAATTCATGTGTTTGAATGGATAAGGGAGTATCCAAGTTAACCGAAAAGAATATTACTCCCAAAAGTCGCGGAGGCAAAGTAAAAGCCCAATAATTTTGATCGGCATTTTTGGAAATACTTTGCCCCACTTTCGTTACGGTCCATGTGAGCGTACGGAAAGGGAATGGGGGGGGGGGAAGATCGTACGTTTTGATTTGGAAAATAGCCAAAATGTCCACCGGAAGCTGCGGACAATTCGCGTGGAATTTCGAATACAATACTATTATCAGGAATGGCCAAACTGTAATTGATTCCCCGCAGAAATAGTTTCGTAGCTGGGCCATTTTTTTTGCCGATTTTTCGCGAAGTTATTGCGTACCAGGTGTGTAATTCAGTGTGCAACGATCGAAAACGGAACTCCACGTTTTATTCATTCTTGTCATTTCTAATCCTGCTCGTGCTTTTACGAATGATCAATCGTTCATCTACAATCGCATGGATGATGCGGGCAATTCGCTTTCCGTCATTCCTCGATAATTCGATGCATTTCTACCCTATTTAACATCGTGATCACTGTACCACTATCACGTGAGCAATGAGGAAAATGCTTGGTGAGGATTTTTGTTAGAATTTTTATTCACCCCTTACAAATTGACTTGGCCTAAAAACAATCGTGTAACGCGAGTTATTCGACATTCGATCGACAAGCGCATGGCTTTGAGTTTCTTAATATAAATGCTAAATCATTACGCGGAGCTCGTTAAGATCTTAATACGATCCTTCATATTATAAGTAATCCTCGTCCTAACCGTATCTTTCAGAAGAACGCGTATTGTCCTTTGAGCGAAGACAGATTGAATTTGTCTATTTTCGTTCATCGAGGATGATGCTCGGTGGCGAACTCGCTTGACGTTTCTGGCGTAGGTTCTCCCAGGGGATCCCAGACGATATTCTCGTAAAAACTCGTGTCCTACTTCGGAACTATCGTTGTTTGCCTTTGCTCCGTCTTTCTCTGCGCCCTTCACTTGCCATTGCGATCACTTCGCCGTCCTTTCAATCGGTACGACCGTCTCCCGATTTAAATCTGAACCCCGAATTTTGCGTAAACAGCAAACAAATACCGTACACCAAAGATTCGTGCGTACTTAATACATCTGCGGTATTCATAGCTGTTTTCCTTTCATCAAAATCTGTATGACTGCTTTTTCATGAAATACCACATTTTATATATTGAACCAAGAAAACATATCCGCGTTCATCATAACAGAATAGACGAGTTGTCTAAGTTCCTCCTACAATGCAATTGTAAGAAATTTAAATGCGCGTCGGTATATCTCGGTTGAATATTGTACACATAATTAGATTAAAGCTGACAACAGGACGCTGTATAATGGCATCTTTTATATTGATTTAGATGCACGTAAAAGCATAAATAGATCAATGACTGCAACGTTCTCTGCAGAACTAACTATCGCCATAAAAGTTACGTGCACATCGTGCGATTCGAGTCGAACTTTCTCGTACCAAGAGAGTTAATCGCTTCAATGAAGCTCCGATGAAAATAAATTCAAGGTACTTTCTGGTACGCAGCCGTTTCTCTTCGTGAATCGTTTCTCCTTTTTGCGTCGCTAAGCGATAAATCGCCAAGTGCTCGAGAATACCTCGCGCACGCCGCGATCGCGCACGGCGTAATACTGACTTCGATCGCCGACATTACAATCTGTGGCCATCGGGCACTTCCGTTTATCGCAGTTTTGAGATTATAAACGTCGCCGTTATTTAAGGCAATGGAGAACTGCCGAACTCCCGCAAGCGCAGGCGGGTAAACAACCGAATAAATTTGACGCCCGACAGAAGGATGCAGCATTCTCCAAGGGATGTTCAATTTTCGGCTACATTCCAATCGAAATGACACGGCAATTCGCAGGATAACCCACTATTTTCAAACGATTGAAAATAGAAATGGTTTGCGGCAAGCAATATATCTGTCAAAGGGGTTAGTGAACTAATTCACGTATTGTATTCTTTGCGTATTATACTTTGCACGAGGGTAACGATGTTTGTGTCAATAGTATTAAAAGTAAACTTGGTGAAAATCATAGTGAACCATTTTTTTTTTATAACAAGACCTGCTTATTTTGTCAGTACATACGATTACTGTTGCACTTTTTCAAAAAGAGAAGAAGAAATTTACTAAACGTAGGAATTGGAGTGCTTAGGGTGCCAAGAACTATAATATTCCTAGATGTTTGACTCCAGACAAAACTGGTACGTGATGGAACGTGAAATATGACGTAAGAGGACATTAAACTACTACGTTTGGTAACCTTAAGTGAGAAATTGGAGACGTATTTAGGAGAATGTGTATCTCCTTTCCCGTACTCTCTGCAATATCGGGTTGAGTGATGAATGAGTAGCTAAATGGAACTGAGCGGCCGAGGCTTGGCAAACTTTGAACACTGATGGGCAGACAACCGTGTTCCAGAGCGTTGACTTACATTGACTATACGCACGCGGCAAATCATGTGGAACTTTCGACTGGAACTTGTCGAATCATAAAATAGAAGATATTTCCGGTAAGGTACGTGCGGACAATTTAGTTTTATGACATCGGAGTTTCCTACTGCATCGTAGATGTCGAATACTGAAAGAAGAAAGAAAATAGGCGATAAAATGACGTGAAAATTCAAAAGGCGAGAATCAGCATTATATATATAATTATAATTAATTAGCAAAGTTCCGCGATTGGCTATTGCGCAATAGTTTCGCTGTTTCAGCAAATTTGTTAATCCTTTGATGGTCAAATGTAGTCGAGAGAATGTAATGTTGACTCTCTTATAGGAAAAATGATGACTCCCACTTAATATTCCATTGATCATTTAAATTACTTTTATTTCTATAACCTTAAATTAAAATATCTAATAAATACATAAATTTAAATTAAACATCTATAAAGTTAAATTATTTTTATTTCTGTAGTATCCACGGTAAAGAAAAGAAACGAAGTATACAATAATTTGGCAAGAACTTTCTTTGAGTCGTAAAAGACATTGCTGATATCATTTGTGTATTAGCTGGCATTCAGAGTGTTAGATAGTTATAACTAAGTCAACACTTCGATCGATGACTCGATTTCATCATTGGCAATCGAATGATCGAACAAATACGATATTCAACGTTTGTACAGAATATCGCCAATCTTTACTCAGCACTCGGCAGTTTACAGGTACGAATTCCCGACTCCCCGAAGTGCCAGTAATCCCTTCAATATTCGGGTTACCCCATTTGTCACGGATATGCCTGCCACAACGATATTCTCCCTATTTAATTCTCTTTTATTTGCTCTCGTATTAATCGGCCATAATGCCTGTTTAATCGTTTACATCGTACCTATAGCCTATATATCGTGGCTATCGACCGTTATTTCCTCGGGGCAAATGGGTCCCTTTGTCACGTGACTATAATTCCGTTGAAACAAATTCATTTAGCCCGTCATCAATTTCTCTTCCAACTAAATTTTGTAATGTAGCCAGTTTCGAGTGGACAATTCCAATATGAATTCGAATATGTTTACTTTGATACTGGTACGTGCATTAAAGTACGTGTATCCTTCGCCAAATGCTGGTCGTTTTGACAAAAGTTCAAAAGTCAGAGTTAAGAATTAACGGAGTATTTAGAAGCTGTGAAAATAAATATTGGTTTGTCATATTGCTCAAACATGATGGATATAAATGAAGCGAGCATTTGATATACATGAATAAAGTTCTCCTCGTTTGTTTCTTTAATTTTGTCACGGTGCGTTAAGATAATTCAGCCCAAAATTTCCTAGAATGTTTTGTATTAATTTCAAATTTACTAAAACTATGTACGTAGACAATTGTGTTACGCAAAGAAGCTTCCTTTTTTATAAACGCAGTTTTGCGCGTTTTGCCTGCCCGATGTACATTTACTCTATGAATAAGATTGTTCACGAACAGACACTAAAAGTAGATCTGCGTCGATTCCGTATATCATTTATAGAGCCTCGCGTAAAAAAATGGAATATCCCTCGATGCAAGCAGCGAATATCGCTACTATTACTTTTATCCCCTACATTATATTCATCCATCTTCGTGGATCGAAGCAAATATACAGGGAAAAAAAGAAATATTTTCGCGAGATACAAAGAGGAGCTACGTTATAAAGAATTGGCATGAATTTCACGAGTGACAGCGTATCTTAGTTCACGGAGTCTCACATAAATTCAGAGCGTTGGTCCCCGTTCGACATGCGTTTATCGCGGATGCCATAGCGGAGGCTCGTAATCGAATTTCGCCGCAGGACGCCGCTCAAGTTTTTCAATAAACCCATCTCGGCAGCCCTACCTAGCCTGTTCCGCGTGACAAATGTTGCAGATTCGAAAAATACTCTTCCTGGGAAAGAATCGCGAGGAAATGAGAAAAGAATCGGCCGAGAATTGATGCAATCAAAGGTACCTTTGGGGTCCACGGGACGAGAGTCGGATTTCTTATCCCGAAGGGAAATATTTGCTGTCGAAACGCGGGAGAGTCTTGAGCCTGTTTCGGATAATAAGTATATATTAGATATATTTACTAGATATATTTATTTAAGGAAAGATATACTTTGTTTAGTTGCTCAGAACTTGGGGAGTATGGGGATTCCATAAGTAAAGATACTCACGCACGCCACGTCCATGCAATATCAATAAATAATTCTGCTATAAATCACACGGTACTAAAATCTAGCCATCGTTTCGATAGATTTACCAAGTGTTATTGGGTAGATTTATAAAGATTCAAATATTTTATTAAGGATCCAACTCACAAAAACATACTCAGAATTTTACGATCTCAGAATTTTCTCAGGATATCAATCTCATGATAAAACCTCAGAATTTTCTTGGGATACAATCTCAGAATTTTCCCGAATATAAGAAAGTAGAAAAACAAAGTGATGTCCCCTTTTTGGATTTAAGTTCATCACGTGATGCCACACAACGTAAGCAAATTTCACTGCTGGACGCTGCCCAAGTTTTTTTCAATAAACCCATCAGGGCATCGCGGGCTGTTCCCAGTGACAGCTGTTGCAAGCAGATCCAAGAATTGCTCCCCAAATAGTATCATGCTGAAATGAGAAAAGAATTGGCCGAGAATCGATCTAATCAGAGGTTTGGCCGGGGCTCGAAGGCCGAGAGCCGGATTCACCCTCCCGGAAGGAAATATTTGTTATTGAAATGCCGGAGGGTCTTGAGCCTCTCGCTAAAAACGGGGAGAAATAATATTCGTGTACTCGTACGACGACGTGTCTCGCGGAAAGCCAACGGGATCAAAGATCGGGCTTCCGCGGAATCCTTAAATTAATGTTCCAGAAAGAGAAGCGCGCGAGTGTACTTTTGTGAATTTTGTCACGCGCGTCGGGAAAGGCCCGTACGCCGATTATTCATAGCTAACGAAAGAGGATGTGACTTATAAACGTTTCAAGTTTGATCCTCATCTTTGGTATTTTATGCGTATATCGTGTATAACAAATATGAAGAACAGTGATAAGAGGAAGTCCGAGGTTCTTACGGATGAACATAATGAGAGGCGAACATTTAAAGCTGAAGAATATACATGGTATTTATTTTTGTGCCTTTATCGTCATTCATGTATTATATATACTAAAAATATTATTATGTATTAACAAACACTATAATGAGTGTGTGTTTAAGGAATAAGCTTTTAGCACGGTGGCTACAATAATAAATATCGACAAACAAATCAGATGAACTAAATTACAATATACGAGGCAATGCGAGCATAATCATCGATATTTCCATGTCTATTTGAAACAATAGACAGATTTTAGTCTAAGAAGTTTTGTACATTTGTACATTTCCACAAACCAACGAACAGCGTAATAATTTTCACCATGACAATCGATATGAAAAATGAGAGAACACTAATAACTTTTTATGTTCTCATACGCTGTTTGTCTCAATCGAAAACAATCTCTTCGCTCTTGATTAAATTATAATTTAAATTGAATCGATCATCGATGATACAGGCAAAGCGTTGGAAATGAAGTTGCGAGATTGCGGGCCCCATGGGAGAGGCACGTCCTTGGGGATCGATCAGACAACGCAACCGACTGATGTTTCCATAGTCAAATAACGCTGGCGGATAAACGTCCGTCGAAAGTCAGGTAACCCTGTGCATTGGAGCATGAAAACTCTGCGATCGTCTACCTTGTTATCTAAGATGTAAAAAATTACTCGATCGCGAATCGGTCTACCGTGAGCAAATCTTTGCAGTGCAAATGAAGTTAACCGTTACGACAGTACAATCGTATTACAGTGCGAGTCCTCTCTTGAATTTGTAAGATACTCGTACTTGGTGCCGCGCAGAATAATAATTCACTGGTTTTATCAACCGGCGGACTAAAAGAATGAACCTGATTTTAAGCAGTACGAGGAATCATTGCGTAAATAGAAATTAATCCTTCCCTTACCGCGATTCGTTCTGCTGTTAAACGAGAGCTAGCGATTACTTGTACACTTTTCCTTCTTATAATTTATAATATTCCCGATAACTGGCTACCGCCCTGTGATACTTAAATCTGATTCACATGGCAGAAGACGAACACATACCCGAGTCCCTTGCTTTATTCCTCCTGAAGAATTTATTTGCGCAGCTTTCACAAGAGGCGCCATTGTCAGGAAATTAATTCACCAATACCATTGTCTGTATAAAAAACCATTGTCCATGGCTGGCGTTAGGATCGAAGGGTTAACCGGGCGATTAATCAAACCTCTTCCTGTACATCTTTCATGGATTACTTTTTGAAGGAAAAACTAACAATTTAAGCCGTTCATCGCATCGGTTGTTCTTCTCACGTCGTTTAGGGCACGCAAGGAGGTGATACCGATTGGGGTCTTTGCAAGCCGGCACTTTTACCCTTGTCATCGAAAATTCATTAGCGCGGTGACCAGATGACGAATGAAGAACATCCTTGTAGATGTTAGGCCCCCCTTAACGAGACCTTAGTTTCCCTCGATCGCTATGGACCTTAATTCCCGAGGGTGTTCGCGCAATAAATAAGCCATTCGAGGACCGGGACGTTTCAAAGAAAATTATTGATGTCTCATCAACCTTAGATGGTTGCACGTTAATCTATGTCGCAAACTTGGGCTCGTTTGTGCCAGTCATAAGCACGGGCTGAACGAGGTTCTCGATTTTAAATATAACATTGTGCTTATAATATAATCTCGTGGCACGTTGTTTTAACAATAGTCAGGCAGGGTCTTCGCGTTCAGAGACGGAAATACACTAGATCTAGTGCGTTAGTTATAATAATAGAGTGGGAGGATGAATGGATCTGGGTTATCGATCTTTTAGCCTCAGTTTCTCGGTTACCTTTTGTTCGGCGTATAGTTGAATAAAAGAAATGTAAAGTATTTGTCTTTCATGTTATTTAATGTACCCTTTATTTCGCACGAAAGACAGTACGTTAGCTATTTTTCATGTCCTGCATAATTTTGAAAGACATTATTCTGCCCACGAAATGTTCAATGTCGTTTATCAAAAACTTGTTTCTAGCAAAGTAAATAAGGAGTCCTGGTATAATTTCGAGACCTTTAAAGATGAGACAACTTATGAACTTAGACAGATGGTTTTCTTACTTGTTTTTTACGCTGTTAGATGTCATTTTGAAGTAATGCGGTGGGTATAATAAATATTAGTATATGTACATACTGCTGTACGCGGTGCAAACGATTTGCTATATTGTGCAACTTGGATACTTTTTTCAAAACATCTTGTGGCAAGAGGGCATTCCGTGTTACAATTAGACACGTGTGTTTAAGGAAGTAGAGTAATAATTACAGTAAAAATGTGCGATACTAAATTACAGTATAATTCAGGATTTATTATATATCTATAATTAGGAATCTTCTTTTTGGTCCAATATTACGATATCGATAGTCATCCGTGTCAAGAGTCATCCTTCTAAATACTATTGTATGATAGCTTTGATTTGCTATGATATTTTCAAAAAAAGCGAGTTTGTCATTTGTAAGCATAATTTAAAACTGACAGAGCTTTTCCTATGTTCATTTAGCCACCTTTTGCAAACAGAACCCCGTTCAACGCGATCCATTTCCAATCACTTTCATTGTCATCAAAGGCGTGGCTGGTGTCTCATTTCGTGGCAAAGAGAAACGACATTAACTACTTCTTCTAATAAAAAATAATCAACGACACGACATGACATCATACGCATAGAAAGGAACATTGATTAATATGCCGCCTCATAATATATCAAAATTTTCCTAATTCTCTATTAATTTGCTTTTAGTATTCCACATAATTTCTCAATAAAAATTCAGCCTCTTCGAACTTCAAAAGCTCCTCTTAGAGGCGTTCCAATTTTTATGCACTGGTACGTTCCTTAGCTCGACCAACCACTCCAAGTTCGTAATTATCTTCCAAACCCGACAAAAAAATAAAACAGATTAACCCGTTTCAACTCGCCCACGACCATAGATTCATAAATATCATACATCAGGGAACTGGCGTATTCCATAAATGTATTATTTTACACTTCGCCGTACTCGCGACGAGCGAGTGCGGGTGAATATGAGAATATTGGAGCAGTTAATGCTCGGTATGTCCGGCTTTTCAAACGATGTCCCCGGGGCCGAATCGATATACGTCGTGGCCTAACGTGACCGTCGTCAAAGGCATCGCATTTCGAAGGCAAAGGGGAAACCGCTGTAACCAGAGGCCCGGGTTACGTTCGAAGGGTACTGTCCGTATCGGTCCATTGTTTTTCCGCGCAGCTGTTAAAAATAGCACGTTCCAAGTGCTCCTCCTCGTGGCTTCTCCCTTTCTCTTCCTCTTCCTCTTTCGCCCCGCCTCACTCCCTCTTTCTCCAGTTCACCCTGGATTTGCCTATTCAACGAGGATCGGCTGTATCTCTCTGTCGGGCGACTCGTTCACCTGTTGATGGACGTTCCGCCTACAGGATCAAAAGGGCTCTCTATCGCCTCCGAAAGAGCTCCTCGGGGGCTTTTCCTGGCCGAAAGCAGTCACTCCGCCCTCAAAAGGTCCTACTTCCTTACCCGAAATTTCGGCCTGCCCAGAATTTCGTTAGTCCCGGCACACGCGGCAGTCCCCTCGCGATTTAAATATCAGAGAGCCGGCCTTCGCACTTGGCGCCGACGTCTGAGGAATTACTCCCGTCCGGGCTTTGATCGGCGGGTAAAGTGTCTTGGGATGCTTTTAGGAGGTGAGCTCCTGCCAGTGGGCTCACCGCGATGATTTGTAGCACGGGAAATGAAGGCCTTCGGGGTTAGCGATGAAGTTTATAATTATCGCGTAGTTATCTTGGAAAAATACAGCTGCTGTTGTTATACACGAATGTGTAATTGCACGACACAATATTGGGTATACGCTGATTTATCCCCCAAATTTGAGGGTTTATCGTGAAGGACTGGTTGTACATTTAAGATTCGAAGTATTGTTTATCGTTGCCCAAGCTGGTAGGAAAGTTGTGTATATAATACATCCTGGTCGATCGGCGCAAAATTCTAATATCAATCGAAGGGGTAAGCGAAAGAGCAAGGAGAGAACGTAGCCTTTTCTTCGTCAGTTCCATTCTCAGGGGATTGCTCCCGCCCATCTCCAAATTCGACCCCGCTGTGAACTTTCGTGGTCTCCTTTTCGTGAAATGAAAATGCCGTTCGGTCGGCGCCCTTTGGTCGGCTGATCAACTCACTGCCCCTCTCTCTCTCTCTCTCTTTCTCCCTCCCTCTCTCACCTCTCCTCCCTCTAACTGTCCTTTAGCCAGATGGCGATCGAATAAAAGCCTTTCCGGGTTAGTGTCTTTCTCCACGCGCAATATCTCGCGAACCGAACAGGAACAACGGAATACAGATGGCCTGATTTCAGCAGTCCCTCCTCCCCCCGATTTTTGTCGTTGCCGACGAAATCGCTGCTACGTGCAGATTTCACGGTTTATTTCGCCGGCCGGCACGGCTGGTAATCGCTTCTTGGTACGGGCCACCGACGAATTCGGAGGGTGCATTTCGGACATTAAGGGACGATCCGCGATTGTATTAACGAAGATCGGTTAGCGAGTATCTACAGCGGGCCGAAGTGCCGCCACGTGCTGGCGAATGTACGGGTAAAGGGATTCCAGGGTGGACCTGGCTCTGCACGAGCGTACCCTTAATGCCCTTAACGGCGAGTGATAACCGTGGTGAGATATTTATACGCTTAGGGACAATGTGGAGGGTACTGTATTTGTACTATGAGAACGATCGTGATAATCCAAGAACTGTCGATCCTTACCAGGAAAGAATATGTCTGGGCATGCTGAGAACGATGTAGATTTTTTTAATTTTGAAGTGTATAAGGTCTTTGCTCTTTGGTTGAATAATTCGATATTTGTTTGTAAAGATGATCGAATTATGTTGGGGAATATAAATGGAAATTTATAGCAAGATGTTCTGGATAGTATTATTATCTGTATGTTTTTGTGAGAAAAAAGTGTGTAAGGTACTCATACGCCCTTTATAATCTTTCATGCGATTGCATTCTATGTATGTATATTTTATACGTACTCTGTCAGAGGCGATTGGAAAGCGAGACTTTGTAATAGAATTAATGAGCTACGTATGCAATACTATGATACGATAAAACATTGCTTCGAAGTGAAGACTAAAGTAATAAACTAAGCTAAGTCAGCTGAACTTCTCTTATGGGCGAACAAAAAAGCTATGATAATCGAAAACCTGACAAAAAATTCCCAAGCGCATAATAAACAACAGCGATGGACACTGTACGCGTGAAGTGTCACAAACATGTGTGCATAAATCAACCCAAAAAATTCTTTGCAACCTCTTCATTATCATCGTCTCTCTCGGGCGCATTATCTGTGCTCTCAAATTATCAGGATCGAGGAAGGCCGAAGTAAACGGATTGTTGCCTCGCTAAAATTGATTCCTTCGCCGCGCGTTCGCCGCCTAATGGCCTTCTTGTCGCATCGAATATACGCTCCTGATCCTCCCACGGAATTTTGCTGGGCCAGCCGAGTTTCGACCTGTTCGAATTACGGCTCCTACGCCGTGTTGTATCAGGCGAGAATCGACTACAATTAGCTGACGGTGTAAAGTCCTGATTAACGCGCACGCGGTGGTCAAAGTTTTGATTCTAGTTGGAGAAAATTATTGTCGAATAAGCTCTTTCGATACTCGCTCGTTACGATTATAATGCTTAATTTGTTCATAAAGAAAGATATTTAACGAAAATATTGTTTTTTTTTTACATTATACGTTTCTTATTTTTAAGTAGTGAATGATTGCCTTGTGATGAGGATATATTTAAATAGTTCGGAAACTTTCAGCCTCTTCCTTGATATTTTTAACCATACATTGAACAATGAGTCTAAGCTTAACCTTACTCTATTTCTTTGTTGATTACAAAAGTACGTTTTTAATCATAGGCGCATTCTCTTCACCCTCTCCTGTTACTATTAAATAAAAAAGAGAGAACGTAAATTAGTTTCACCACGCACGACACTATAATTCAGCAACGAATCATTAGCATACTTTAAAATTTCAGAGCATTTCTATACTCACTATTATAACAACGAATGAAAAAGGCTCAATAATTTTAAGAATCATTGCATTCGGTATATTTATTAATCCAACTTCCTAATTAAATGAGTTATACAACAATTCGAGAATATAATTTTTGTTCAAGTGGAATCCACGTTTTTTTCCGCTGTGCGCCTTTCCAAAATTTCAAATGCATCGTGCCCGCCCGGCGTTGCTGCAAAGTGCTTTGCACACGAGGCGCGATCCCTCGTGGTGATAAACGCCATGTATTAAATTACAACTAATACGCATCGCGAATAATGGAACGATGACGGGAGTACGTCTAACGGGAATGTTATCGTCCGAAAATGTGGAAGTTATATCAACGTAAATAATGAAGTTACAATACAGAGTGGATATAATTCATGCGAAACGTTTGCTGGGTCATTATGACGGGTGCGAGGATAGCGCGCGAGGCATCGCGCGTTTCGATGCGGCAAATTTCGGATATCCTGCTTGTTTGTAAGGACTGGAAAAGTTTGTAAAGCTGTTTTAAGCGTTGGTGTAAATATCACACAACATTATTTTACATAGCTGTAATAAACTGTTGAAAAATATGACATCGTAATAAACAATAATATATCTCGAATTTTCTCCGTAAAATACGCTACACCGACGATAATCTAAGATAATAGGGATTTCAGGTCTTTTAAGCGGATGACGGACCGGAACTGTGGTCGATACCGGGTCCAAGGAAAATCACATGAACATCTGACGTTTTCCTCGAAGATCATCCGCAAGCTAAAAACTAAAAAAGTTTGCCGCATAATCCGGCACAAGTTCGCACTGGCGAGCTTTTTTGAATTTAAAAAATCGGATAAACATTTTGCCGAATCGAGTTTCGGCGTGAAGCATCTGAATTTCAGAGGTACGGATTTGGAAAGTACGTGGCTTAAATTCTGCAACATTCGTAAGCTCGGAAGCTTACGAATGACGTGGTTTACATGTTCGCATCGTTGCTGTGTACGAACTCGATTCCCGGTGCTCATTACATATTCCGGGGCGCTTCTGCGTTGCCGTAGAAGTTTTCGAGGAGGATCGCACGCCCATGATCCATCAGTCACGGATTAGAGCGGGCCGATCTTTAATACTGCCCAATACAGACCTGGCGGACGTTACCAACGTGACCGAATTTTTTTTCGAATATCTTACGAGGATTCGAGCGCGCCTGCATCGTTTATCTGTGACAAGTATAGTGAATATGGCGAAAGTAGTGGATTCGATTATCGATAGATGGTTTTATTATACGATGACTGGATCATTATTTTAAAGCTATATTTGTTTCACTATTAAATAATCTACTATACCGTTGAATTAAATTTATTAAAATTGAAATTAAATTGAATATAGTATAAACTATTAAATTATCACTATTAAAAACTACATTTATTTGAAATAATCCGAGACATGGAGTTTAGAAATGTGAAAATTTTCGCGACATTTGTGGTGAAGTATATTTCTATCAGATAACTACACAACGATGAAGCATATCTAAACTTTCGATATTTTTCATGATCCTATGTAATGGCGCGAGCTCTGTTGGAATGAAATGTAAAAAGTGATCGCGTATCAAAATAGAACGTCGTTATTTTACACCGATCCTACGACGCCTACCAGCTTTAGAAAGTTACTCCAGGGAGTCCATGGGAGAATCGCAGGGTTATGTTTGAGTTCACCGCTCTTTTAACAACCCCTTATATAATGGCAGGTCGAGCACCTTAGAAAAGACGAGCTCTTTTCCTAGGGGATTTTCATGTTGCTTGAAAACTTTTCATCCCCCGCTGGTAGCTTTCGTGTTTCCACCCGTTGCATCGTACGGGTGACACTACTCCAGGAGTCGTTGGCGAATGGGAGTAAAACTCGCGTACGTGCATAATGCACTTCCTCGTCTTAACGATAAGACGTGCACCACGTCTAATTTATACGATGTATACGAATTGAGATCATATGGATAGACATGAATTGTAAATTACCAGTCGTTACACAGCGCGAAGAAACTTTGGCGTATTATAACGAGGAAGGAAAAGGTGGCGAAGGACGTTTGCACGAGTCGAGCCTTAATGTCTAAATTTGAGCGAGATCTTTCTTTCTCGAATTACGTTCGTGTATTCAATCGATAGACACCAGTGAATAACTGTTTCAGAGTATAACGTAGTTTATTTGCATAGTATTTATTAAACGTAGTGTCTCAACCTTCATTAAAGAAAGCGACAATCTTTATAGGATTAAATGTTTTTTTTTTGCAAGGTTTTAGAAGGAGCGTGAATTATTCACTCCCACCTTGCCAAGACATATAATTGCTTTACGCGAAATGATTCGTATTACGAATGATTCCAGCGAGGGGCGGTTTTCAAAGTTGGCACGGTGCTGTAGGTGCGATGTTCCGCATAAAAGGTTTACTCGCAGAGCGTCGAACAAATCGACGGGTTTACGCCGCGAGATGTTTTTATTGGCATTCTATGAGCTTAAACTCCTCGTGCACAGGCGGAAAGTTGGGGTGGTAGAGCGAAGTGGGCTTAACGTCGAATTTAACACTGTTCCGCCGAACTTTTGGCTCGAGGCTGAGGCCTTTTTCATTAAGCGGCTGGAGCTCGAGTTGACCGCAATGTAGAGCCCCGCAAATGAAATCTCGAGGTATCCAGCGTGTGAGCGTACGTCAGGATGTAATTCCAAAAAAGATATAAGTCTCCTGAAAGAAGGGACGCGCTTCAGGGACGCACTTGTAACTTCTATTCATCCCACTTTAATCAACGCGAAGCCAGCGGATATTTTACACGTAACCTTCGAACTTTATCAATTTCATACTAAAATTTAGAATCTCTCCCAAATTTCTACATATACATATTTTGATACAATACAGCGTAGCATACTGTACGATTCTTCTTACGATTAAAACCATAACCGTATTAGAACTCTGTTGTACAAATATCCAAAGAAGTACGCAATTACTACCAATAATCAACTCGACAAACTAAGGAAATTAAAGAATTGCAAAATATCGATCGCCGTGTGAGCCGCGTGGAAAAGTAAAGCGCCGTGGAAACGCGGCTCGAGAGAACGATCAGCCTTAAAGTTCTACGTGGGAATTGCATTCTATGAAGTACATCCAATTCGAGATCACGGGTGGAAACCGCGGGTTCCGCGAAGGGCTTCGGAATGGCTTTTATCAGATCTATATAGAGACTTTTATCAGCGGCCCTCAGCGCCAGGGAGAATCGGTGAATCGGGAGACGATAGCGAAAGAAATCGAACGTATTGTTGCAGCCATTGCAAGTTGCTTTGTAAGTATCATGGTTTCCACTCGGTTACTGGGGGGGGAAAAAAAAAAGAGTCGAAGGTACGTCGGTCGAGAAGCTCTCGTCGGAAATCGGGGATTCTCGTCACGCAGAACCCGAAGAACAATGAGCGTGCAAAGGATACTCGAGACACGTTCGCAATTGCTCGCTGTTTGAACGACGCTGTGTAAATTAAAGGTCATTATGTTCCCTTCTTATTTCTCCGCAGCGACTGCTGAGGTCGCTGAGTCTGGTACCTCCTTGACACAGTGGTTTTGTAATTACTCTAGTAGAATGGTGCTGGTAAAAATATAGTTTATCAAAAAGGTTGAAGAACACAGTGTAACCCTACTCTTTCTATCTTTTAATTTTGCATGGACTCCGAGGAGTAGGCGTTACAAAGTGATGTACCGTGTAGGATACTTGTACTTTGTTACATTTATTTGACGTGAATTTGAGCGAATGCGGTATGAATGTTAAGGAGATTGGAAATTTCTGATGTTAATTACAAGAAATATACGATGTAGAAAGTAACCCAAGAATGAACAATGCCAGAAACAAATTATATTTATGATACAAATAGCAATTTATGAAAACGCTATGAAATTATAAAAGGTGACTCGGAGGAATCATCGGTCGAGGAATAAGGTACCTTTTCTCAGCTAAGAATTCTATAAATTTCAATAAAATAAAAATTATAAGTCCTATTATTAAATTTCATAGATTAAATAAAAATTAAAGTGTATATTTAATAATTAAATAATTAAAATTAATTCTATATTATTTAATTTCTGCGAATTAAATAAAAATAAAAATTCTATAGATTTGTAGCTCACAAAAGGTGAGCACTTACGTACGCAGGCTACGACCAAGACCGATTTCTATTGATCGTACAGGACACTTGTCACTCCCCTGGTTACTCCCCGGTTACGGATCTGCTACGGTTATTATCTATTCCTCTGCACGTTACAACGGTTGCTACTCGAGTGACGAGCTCGTCTTCCTCGCGCGACTTCTCACCTGCGTAAATGTTCGCGCGTCACCTTTCAATGGACTCCGGAAATGTGTCGCTGCTCGGTCGAACGCTCTGTCGAGATCCTTTTGAAGATTCAATGTAACCCGAACGGTTACAACAGAAACTATTGAAACTACTGTTGACAGATGAACTGGTCGTCACACATTTTTACAAATGCCCATGTCGAACTTCTTTACTCTCCACCAAATTCTCTAACAAACACTCGGCTACCAAAACTCAACGCCTTCTCTCAAACTGGACTGCTAGACTTTTTTTTTCTGTTTCATACATAGTGAGCGTCACGGCTTTTATAATATAAAGGCTTTGTCCCATTACGTATTTTCTCCGAAATCTTAAGACATTTCGTACTTTTTCTTCCTTAGTTTCATTTCAATTTTATACAGTTGCCTCAACCTCAATAGGCAGTAGGCAAAATGACTTTAATCTACTTTCTACATACGCAGGAATTTACGTAAATACATTGTCCATCGTAAAATAGATGCTTGATGAACATTTATCGTTGACTGCTCTATAACAAATATGGCTAAAAATCATGCGGTGTAAAGTACGTTCAATAATGAGGACACGAGACGTCGTGAAAAATCGAAAGGTGACAGGGTCGCCATTTAACATTTCTCCAAGTAGATAAGTCCATATGTCGTGCCTCGGTAACATTTCCTTCTGTAGGAATCCAGAATATCTTTAGAGCCGATCGAATTATTATACCATTCAATGCCATTCATTCCACGCTGCACACGCGACGCTACTTCGCTTCTTACGAAGCAGTTTTGAGCGTTTCGGCATCGAGTTCTCGTAACCGAATCGACGTTTGTTTTTCCATTTCCTCCTTCACACCAGGCTCGCGCCCGATTGTGACCACGAAAACCAATAAAAACGGGGGACCGAGGTAAATTTATAGGCGGCGAGGATATTTCCGTGGAGTTTCTCTCGCTCGTTCGTTGGTACCGTGCAGGCTCTCGATATGCAGCTGCTCACAAAAGTATTCGGCTGTCTCGTAACCGTGTTAAACGAGATTCCTCGCTCCAAACGAATCTATTGCCGACGATAAAATCGACGCCGGATGCAAAACACGTAATTTTATTTAACTAAGAAAGACTTCGAGATTGTATCTTGAAGAAATTCGAATCGCAGGTGAGTGCAAAGTATGCATTTCGTCCGAATATTCGTACATGTTTTATAGGTATAAGTTAAGAGTCGATCGAAGAATTTGTGGAATTTTGGAATTTTATGAGTTATTTTTGTGATCATCGGTGTATATCGTACACGAAAGCTCTGCGACATTTTGAGGATTGGCGAGCGATAGTATCTTAAGTCCTAAATTGGATACACGACGAAACAACAGCGCCATAAAAGGGCCTATAAAAGAACGATGAGATATCTCCAGCCTGCAAGTGTGTATGACAGAGGCATTGCCTTATCGCCGACCATAAATTTTCGATAAGGTATTCTCTGACTTTTGTGGAAATTAAACCGATAGCCTTGAAAGTGTACCAGTTCGGTGAGATATCGTCTTTATTAATCTATAAATCATTGATTTCAATGTGTCGTTTGTTAACCGTAATACGTTCCATATTTCCAACTCTGCTGATGATGAAATACTTCGCACAATCGCTAAGCACTTTCTCACGGTGTAAATATTGTTAAATTAATTTACGTAGAATATACTAACCTTAACGTGAACTTAATTTACATCGGTAAATATTTTCAATGGATCGACGGACGTGAAAAGGATGAAATATTTAACTAAAGCAGCTCGATAATATTAAAAGGACATTTAAATTCATACAATGTTTCTTCATAATTTTCCCACGAGGTAACCGTTTAATCACTATTGGAATACGCGCTCAGCATTGAACGTTTCAATGGCTTAGTTTTCAATTTCCACGTTTAATTTCTAATTTTTATTTTCAACAGCTTAATTCGCGTCAAGTGAATTTGTCGGAGGGCGCTTGACTTGTACGAGCAAAAACTTCGCGAGGAAAGTTGAGATTAAAACCGAGCTAACTGAAAGGCATCGGAGAGCCGGGTACGAAAGTACGAAGAAACGTTTAAACCGCCTCCAACGTTTTTCAGGCCCGGGACGCGGAAAGAAGTAAACAAACTACGGCTTTACGTGACAGACGGCCGAGGTCAATATCCATCGCAGCAATAGTAATTAACCACGGCCGTTAAAACGAAGGTGGCCGTCGGTTGCTCTTGGAAAATCCCTTGGTGGCTTAACGGCCTGAGCCGCAAATACGCCGTTTCGCTTTATTTAAAAACCGTTTTCACCGTAGCCCATCTAATTAGTTTAGTTTCATTCCTGGATCTGTATGGTCTGTAAAGTTTTTTGAAAGCTCCGCTCGAAGGGAGGACGTATAGCCAGTGCGATTTGGGTATCACGGCAAGGAGAGGGACGAGCGAATCGTTTAAGCGGATTTAGAAACCGCTCGTTACCTTGAGATTATCCGCGTGAATGTAGAAAGTCGCGAGGAGAAAGATTCGTCGTCCAGCATGATATTAATGCGTCGCGCCGAATTAAACGGAGTTCGTCCAAGCAGCATTTAACGAGATGTCGCGCTGACAAGGATTTAAATACGACGAGGAGAAGGATGACGTTTGAGGAGACAAATTGAGAAAATAAAATGCTCGTTAGTCAAACTTTTAATTAATATATAATCAATTTAATAATGATGACGGCTGTCCATGGGGGGGGGGGGGTAAAGGAACAATTAGAAGTGATAGCTTAACAATGCTATGCAGTAGTGTTTTATATTTTGTATAACTGGTGAACAATTTTCCCTACGAATATTTTGCTATCAAGCTTATATGGTTTGTCGTGTCATTATTCAGTCGTTTGAGGAGTGTGTGAATAATATAAAAAGGCAGAGTCTTTTAATTACGTAGACAATAAAACGAATGATTCTTTTTAATACTACTCCAGCTATTTTAGCATATAATAGAATGTAATTAAAAGATGTAACTTGAATTAAGAAAGAAATTACGGTTGACGAGATTAATGTGGAACTAACTATAAAAGTATCCAACTACCGATAAATACATTTAAAATGAAATTCCTTCTAGTGGATGGTTTTAATATCCTGTAACTTGTTTCATTTACTTTCTAACAGCTTTTATCGTATTTAATATTAGTCTTACATATTTCACGGCAACTTCTGCCCTGATCTTTTTTCATTCTTCTCGTAGACAAGAGACATATTTTTGTTCATTAAACTATTTTACTGTACGTAATATTTCTTCTAAAATGACGGTAAAAAACCTCTATTGCAACATTTTATAAAAGTAAACTAAAAATGAACCTGCTTAATAATTTCCAATTGCACATAGAAGTCAAATACTTTTATAAAAAATGGCTATTATTTTCGTTACACCTTTTTAAAGTATGTCATTAGTAATACTATACCATCATAATATGGGGAGCCGCGCAAAACGTCACGAATAAAGGTCGTGCAATCGTGTCAGCCTTTGCTAAACCGTTATACAATACAGTATCATGTCTCCCGTCAAATCGAGTTATTCGTTGTCCCATTATTCACCGACGATGAGCTCCTTTGGAATCTCCACCCAACGCAGCGATTCTTTCTCGATTTGCCTGCAGAATCCGATCCACTTTCAGGATTGCGGGATTTTTGTAGCTTTGACGATTAAATTTTAATCTGCACGCACAGATTTAACTTTCTATTTGCCCGTTTTTTGGCTCCTACACTTCCGTTTGCGGTCGAAATTCCCGTTTGAGGTTGCATCGCACAGTATTGGCCATATTCCCCCAGTAACGACACGTCGGTGGATAAAATATTATCAGAGATACTTTATTTTGATCGAGCTGGGCATCGAATGGAATATTTTTTTTCTATTCCGGGAAAAACTGCGCCTGCACTCCGCGAAATTTAACGGCGCACGGTTCTGGTTTAGGCTGTGCTTTCAAGCAGAAAAGTCAGTACGTGATCGGACGCGTAATTCCGTGGATTCGTCACGGGAAAAAAAGGACCGTCGCATCGGCCGAATTAGAACTTTGTTTGGTCCACAATGGGAAGTCAGCTTCCAGATTGATTTCGACGCACGAATTTTGGAAGCAACAATTTATGAACGTTTCACAAAGTTTCGACCGGTAGCAACGCGTTGTGTGATTTATATTATGCGAGGAAAATTTACCCTTGTACGTCAATTTTTTTGACTGATCGAACGATAGAAATATTTGAATTATTATAAACCGCGGCTACATATACTGACATCATTACTATCAAGAAATTAAACTGTTTTTAATCATAAATTCCTTTGCCATGGATACTATGTAAAATGAAATAAAGCGACGAAGAAATCTGCGTGAAAAGAGTTTATTCAACTATGTAAAATGAATCATTTTTTATCGAGCTTTGCTGAACAGTATTAATCACATTCGATAAATTTAAGGTGAGAACAGTATCAACGTTTTTTACATGCAATTATACTTCATAAAGACCTTAATGATCCACGAGACTTATAAATGTGTTATCAAGATAATATTTATCGAGAAAAATCAGAGTCGGCTACGAATTTGAAAAAGGCGCAGGTGCGTGTCGCCCTTCCTAGTAATCCACTTCCATTCGGCCGTTTTATTTCGTACGTAGAATACGAGCAAAGACCTCTATCGATCACTAAAATGGGCGTTGGTTGTTTATAGACGGGAATTTACTGCTGAACTTGGACGAAACGAATCACCCTTTTGTTTTCAGGACTTTAAATTTTTATGGTTCCCACTAAACTCTAAGGCTTAAGCTGAGTGTGCCATTGGGCCAACTCTAGAGTTAGGTGTTAAAACAAACACACTCCCAAACTTCTGTTTCTAGTTAGCTATTTCTTTCAATTTCCCAGCTCTGTGGCTTCGCGAACTTGTCCGCATCGCGTAAAGATTTGAAAACTTCCCAATCGTCACCTTGCTGTTCTTGTATACACCGCTGCTTCGTAACTATTAACCGCGATCGCTGTAATTGAACCACAGTACTCTGTTATTGACGACTGCTGAACGATATATTATCCCAAACTGAATGATTGTACATTTATCCGTGTACTACAAAACACTGATTATTATAATACTAACTATTGCATGAACACTGCTATGTAAAACGCTGCACTTTTGTACATAAACAATATTTGCAATGTTGCAATTTTGTACGTAAATAATATCCTGCTTGAATTGCACAAAGTTATTAGAACGATGAGACGTGCCATTAGTCGCAATCTTCTTCCGCCAGTCACTTCTCTCGAAATTGCGATCAAGATAAATACTTGGAACATTTTGGGATGGATCCCTGATAGAAGTTTAGCATGGTGCTTCAAAATCACGGAAAATCATATCAAGCAGAAGATACAGGCCGCTTGACATTTACTTCCTTGATTAGTAGGATCCTTTGCAGCTTGGAAGTTTCGCAGCATTCCGGGAAACTAGACGTTTGTATTAATAACGACCCTCATTTTGCGGTAGTAACTGAGCCGTGCGATTTGGGTTGAGAGATGTGAATTGCAGTCACTCGTGCTCTAATATAACCGTTGGTATTCACCTGCACCGCGACGGTTCCTTACATTTCTCTAAAATTTCACGGTGTTCAGGCAAAAGTGCCTGAAGCTACGGGCCATGTGTCAATGGCCCTGATAAGTTAATGTCTCGGAAGCTGCCGGTTTCTAACCAAATATTTGATTTAAATTTTGCAGCACTGAAATAATATGAAGAAACTTTAATCACCAAACGCTTTTATCGTATCTCTTCTCCATAGAATATTTCCTTTTTTTTTTATGGTGATTCTGCAGTTTTAATGACAGCAAAGTTTTGTAGCTTGGAACTCTTGTTAGGTTATCTGCATATTTATCCACCCTGGGTAGTTTAATTAATTTAAGCTTTCAAATTACAAAAACTACAGTTCGCTCCTCCCGAGGCTATTTATCAATTTCCATTTTAGCGTATTTGCGTTTAATGTTACTAATTGCCGGAGTATGCCAAATTAAGATCCCTCTTAAAACGTACCGTGCGGAAACAATAGTAGGGAATAGCTGTTTCTACAATCATCTAATTGTTTCGATGGGAATTCATCCGTTTTGCGAGATAGGAATAAGCTGTATTGTTTTATGGATACCTTTCATCGCGAAATGTTTGCCTTGCGGAATTATTCGATACAATCGTAAATATTCCGTGGGTTGAAAGTTACGACAAGTTTCTTGCTGGTTTTTGCTTGACAGCAATTCCACGAGAGTACACGTGTATGATATAGGGCCAATTTGCACAAAGTTCTCGACCTACAATCAGACATATAATCAGCGCCGTCTCTCATCTGTATTTTTTTGTACGAACTACTTTTTACTTGATAATACAAAAACCGTACTATAATAGTATATAGACAATAATCAAAAAATATTAATATGTCACAAGGCCCAAACTATATAATTACTCTCTTCGAAAATACCATAAACATGTATACATAATGCATAAATTCAATGTCTCTTTTCGCAAGGAAACAATCCGCTCATTTCCGTTCCCAAACTTTCACACGCTTCGTTCACATTTTACCGTTAAATTGCTTTTTCGTACTCTCGCAGTTCGACTTAATACTTTATTACATCAATACCATACGATTAATTATCAACTCACAATAATTCCTCTGCAGCGTACAAATAAAATTCTATTATCAAATTTACTATAATAAAACTACAGAAACACTACAAATAAAAAAGGAGAAATCAGCACCACGGTTTATTCGGTTATCACCGAGAGGAGTTGATAAAGACGACCGAGGTGCATCAGAAATACAAGCGGACAATCGATAGAAGCGCACACGTTAAACCGCGTCATTGTGATCCTCAAACGATCGTGATTATACAAACCAAGGAGCTGCTAACGAGACGTATCCCTCGGCCTCTTTGCCATCCCCAGAGTGCGAGAGGAGAAGCTCGATCGATTCGGTCTGCGCTGGCGGCAAGAATATCGCGGGATCAGAGGGGAAATTTACGATTCTGTTTTTAGGGGGTTAAAATCTGCCCACCGGGACAAAGCGCCCGGTAATTACGGTCATGTTTTTAACCGTGGCCCTTCTTCACGTCGGAGGACGAGCCCCTGACCGCCTTCCTGCTCCGCTGCTCCTTCCCACCCTTTGTCCTTCCTCCTCGCGGCCGACCCACTGGTCGCTCCTCGCGCTGCCACTTTTTCAGCCCTGAGACACGAAGGGGGCCGCCTAGAATTTGCAATCTGCTACCTGGGATGTCCCGGACGATAAAACAAATTTTCACGCTCTTAACCCCTTTTAGGGGAAGGCGCTGGGATCAGGGCGGAGAGGGGAGGGGGGGGGGGAAAGGAGCCGAGGAGCGCCGTGGCAAAGTGCGAGATATAATTCGAATGACCGTGATTGAAGTACTTTCCGCGAGGGAACTGGAGTGAAGTTAATACCGGGGAAATTTGATTAAAAAGTTCCGGGCTGGACAGAAAGAACGGGGACTATGGGAGGTCGATAAAGTGGATCACTTGAAATTTTGTTTCTAGCCCTGCGTATCTTGGCGGCCGTACTTTTCGAGCGGCTCGCTTAATACGGAGCTCGACCACTGGGAAGCTCGGCCGAAACCGGCCCGAAGGCACTTTATCTTTGAATATTCAGTCAAGCTTCGCGATTAATCGACGATTCGTTGATTAAATCGACCTCGCGGTGCTGCGCTGCTTTTCCCAGGCTGGAGGATACGGTGGAAAATTTAAGGCTTCCAGGACCGTACTTGGCTACTGTTTAAACTCTTCGAATTTGCAGAGCTAAATTATCGAGCTACCATTTACGAGCTTTGTGTTTCGTAGTTTCTTTTCTTTCATGGCGCTACGATGTGTAACTTTTAATCGTCGATGGCCACGATGTTTCAGATTGAAGCCGTGTTACTTCAGATAAACGACGATAGATTTATCGACAATGCACCGTGATCCGCGGATGAAAACTGGCACAGAGTTTTAACATCGCCTAAATTGTCTTAACGAAGTAGTAATGTATCCTATTAATCTCCTATCGGCGTCCATCGTGTTATCTTTTTAAACGTTATTAAAGGGATTGTCGTCGAATCTGAATTCATACAGATCGACGCACTGGTATTAATCCATTCATAATACACGATATTAATTTGCATAATTACACCGGACACGCTGGCGGATCTAGCTTAACACCGAGCAACAGAGCAATACGGCCAATAATATCCCAGTGTGCGTAATTATGCTGAATCGCGCGTGGCATTACGCCGAAGCGTGCCATTGTTGCTGCGTTACCTGGATAACAATAGCGCCTTTGGCTGAGATGCGGATCGCATACGATCGCTATTTGGGGACCTTTTCATATTTTTTTTTTATTTTAATCGCTAAAGTGTAAGAATATTAAAACTCAGTGCCCTTAACTGAATTCAGCATAATGGACTGGTTTCGCCGTGTAGTGAAAAGTCAGTTTCTTAAAAATATCAGATATTTATGTACTTCAAAAGATTAACACGATCTTGAGTAACAGACTTTGAATATAGTTCATTTCTCCTTCCAGATCATTAAGAACTCTATTTATTGTAAATAAACTATTCGCTGAGATAAAAAACAAACATCATTTTCAAATAAAATATCCAAACCAGCACTGGTAACAGTAATTCATTAATTAATAAGCAACAGTAGGACTATAACGCACTTACGTATCTCAACTTCGCATCGTATCCATCGCTCTTGGACTGTTCTATCTGACTTCTACAACGGAGACTCGATTCGAAACTCTCTTTAAATACTAGATCCCATATTAAACAGTTATAGCAGTCGATGCTAATAGTTAAACAAGAAATAAAACAGTAGCTGGTTCAATTACAGGATGATTATGCATCACCGCTACTGGGAAGTAGCTCTCCAGGATCCTACTCGAACCATGAACACGCAGAAGTTCGCGAGTACTTCCTAACTGGAAAAGTGTCGCTCGCGTTGAAAGTAACGAACGCCACGTTGCGTATTTATTAGCATCATCGTTTATCGATCTTCCACGGACGATTAGATCCGCCCGTCCGAGGGCCACCTTGAGCCGAGAAGGAGAACGAAGATCTGCCCCTTGTTTCGTCGGCCGTAAATATGCTCGCGATGGCCTCAAAGGCCTTTTACGCGCGGATATGTCTCGAAAACCGGGCGCTTTCGAGAGCTCAAGGAGATTGGAAAATGTGGGCCGCGAGTGAGAGGAGAGATTCAAAGGGTAGCTCCTACGCGAGAATAGGAGAGGACGAAAGGCGGCGGCGTTTTTCCAGAGCTGTATAAAATAAACCAACCCGAACGTTGGAAGGTTCGCGCAGCAGATTCTATCGCGAGAACCCATTTCGACGGCCGTCCGACTTTGCCGGATTACGTGTCGCCGCGAAGAGAGGCCAGCGAGGGAACAGGCGGGTCGACAGAAATTATATCAGGGCTAAGCTAGTGTAGCGCAGTGGTCTCCAAAGTGGGGTAGGCGAGACAATGTCTGGGAGTGCGTCGAAAATAATTGTTGTATTTCATTTGTAGGGTATCCTAGCATTCGAAAATCGTACTGTAGAAAGAGAAATATGTACAGAGACCTAAGGTGTACTTTAGGCACTCCTAATCTCCTTGTCCGTGGATTGTATTAAGACAACTGGCGTATGTGGTCTTAGCGAGCAATCACGTTCTACATATTTAATAGTTTCTCCATCTGGTTTTGATAGAGTAAAAATCCAGTCGTCAGAAGGGCGTGTGAGATAGGCTATGATTTTTGGCCACTTGGTACGTGGCTCAATGATTAAAGTTTATTAAAGTTTAGAATAAATGAGAATTAGAAAATATGAAACTGGTAAATTAAACAAAAATGAAAATTACACATGCGACGAAACAGAAACCTAAATATGGAAATAGAGTAAAGCTGATGCAAGACGCTCATATCGTAGTTTCGGATAACATCGAATCAGCATTTTTTTTTTTGAACAAATACTAACCTCTTGTTCTCCTTAAATTGTAATTAAAAAATTTATATCCGTCTAAAATATATGAAAAATATTATGCTATGATATCACACATCTTTGATTATCACACAAGGCTTTATTTCCTCTTTAAAATATAATACTAATTACGATAGATTTCTGCTCAATCAATTGGGGGTTCGCGACATTGATTTTTTCTATATTAGAGCTATGCAGTCACAAATGTTTTGAGATCACTGCTTTAGTCAATAAAGGTTTAGATTTCTATCGAGTAAAGACCCCATCGATCACTAAAATGATTATTTCCGGGTTACGACCGAAATTATATCGGCCTGCCCCGGTATTTCTTAGGTTTATCGGAAGATAAACGCAGGCTCGCGGTTTCAAACGAAGCGATCGTACCAACCACTTTTCTCGATCGCTCAGCCATTGGATTTCAGGTATTGGTTGCGCTTAGGTGCATTACCAAAAAGACTCGCTGGATGCTTGCCAGCGTACCGGGCTTGTTGTAAAACGTTTTGTAAGGAGTGTGTTGAATATTCTGCACCCCTTTTTATTCGAACGGAGATTACTCGGGAGGGTATAAAAGCTGATAGGACCTGATTTTCTAGTCTCTTTTCCCGATAGCTTTCAAATCGATTTTGGACGGTGCACTTTTTTTTGCTATGCTACTCGTTGGATTTGCTTGCTGGGCCAAAGGCAGTCTTGCAGTTGAACGATGATGAGGGAAAATTCGTGAGCTCTTATGGCGGGATGCCAGTAACCCCTATTTACCGTCTAACGTATAAACGTCATGTGGGCAGCGTGCCGAAAATCATGAACTCTTTTACAAGAATGGGGATCACGCTGTAACGTATAAAAACAGACTGAGGCAAAATCTGCAGCCAATTTTTTCGATCTCCTTCCGATCGCTTCCTAGTCGACTCGTGATTCTTCACTTTTGTCATGTTTATATGCAGTGTCAGGTGGAGCAGTCTTGAAATTGAATGCCGATGAGGATAAACTCGAGCTATTTTTCTGGCGACGAGCCAGTGAACTTCGTTTACTTTTAAACGTGCAAACGTTTTGTATACTATATGCTGGGATTTTGCGAATCTCATTTAATCGATTGGCGAATGTCTATTTTTACCAAATGTTTCAAAAATGTATGTTCTGAAAGATGTACGCTATAACTTTTCATAATACCAGGAGACGTAGGTAATCTCAATGTTGCGTAATGACGAAAAGGGATTCATACCACAATAGTGGCGTTTCGTGAGGAAACTATATACAAGAAACGTCCGTAGGCAGTGTGAGGGAAGTTATAAAAATCTTCATAAAAACTCCGGAATATGACGTGAGATATAAAAGCGGCCTAATTCAGATTTTCTTGTCGGATATTACTCTCAGAAAATAACTTCGACGCTATTCGAAAGGTACGATTATAAATAAAGATCATCGCATACACAAGTAAACGATCTAATTCAACAAACATTGTACAGTGTCTCGCAAAAGAATGCAATACATACACAAAACTTTAACCTTTCCTGTGCAGTCCTAAGAACACTATTCTAAACCTTCGGAGATCCCACTGACGTGAAGTTTTTTACACGACAAGTTAATCATCCATGCATACATTACGCTCTCTTGTTTCCAGGATAACATCAAACGACAAATACTCAGAAACAAACCAAATCTCTATCTCCCCCTAAAACTATTCTTAAAAATCTCTCAGAACGCGTCAATCAAATTGTCATCTCACAGCAGAAAACTAAAGTAGAAACCAAAGCTTTATCTTCCATCTAAAACTATCCTTGCAAATCTCTCTCAACGCGTTAACTTGTCTCGCTCGACACGGTAAGCGTTTTTAAGCCAGAAGTCAATTTCTCCTCGCCGATCTACGGATTGAATTCTCCAGCTCGGGACGCAATTCAAGTAAGTCCCAAGAGCGGCCAGGATTACAAAAATCCCGACGCCTTCGTGACGCTTTAGTCGCGAGGGCGCAGGTGAAAATCTCCAACGGGGATCGCTAGTGGTTATTAAGGGCAGGTTGGATGACGGATAAACGGATACGCTCCCTGGTGTATATCCGGCCCGTTTTCTCCTCGCAGGTCTCCCAGGTATATTGAATATCTTACAGTCGGTAAACACGCGAGATTGCGGGGATATACGTTCCCGCTTGCAAATGTGTCAACGGTTTTCCGCAGGCGCGACGAAAAAATAAAGCGAAAGGACGATATCAGCCGGGATGAACCGACGGCGCAATTCTTATCTCCATCGAGGATGCTCGTGCGCCATCCTCGATCACGATCCCCACTTGCTTATCCGATTCTCTACCAGCTTAAATAAGCTGGCCTACCGTTTAAGGTGATTCCCGGAAGTGCACGCGTCGCGTGCATATTTGAGCTGGAATTCATTATCCAATATTGGTTTTGGAAGGAGTGCGTATGTCGCATGAAGGTTGGGCTGATTTAAATAAGTATAGATGGGTATTTAAAAACTTCTAAGCTATTAAGTATGCAGTGCACGTAACATATGAGGATTGAGGATAAGATTATAGTCCAGGTAGAGATTTAGATTGCTGACCATTAGTATTAGTTTATGGTTTGGATTCTTTTTCACCTGACGATTGTTAAGAGCATTTATTCTAGACTCTGTCGTTCATATCGTACTCTTCGATTCCTAAGGTCATTCCTCGATCGCACCGATAATCCTATTTTATCACTGATCGCTTCTATAATACCGGATTGTGGATACAAATTATCATGTTCCACACCACAATATCACGGTTCGTTGAAACACTTTTAGCATTTTTCACGTTTGAGGACACCGAGGATCTACTTCGAAGTCATTCTTCGCCCCTTCCTCCTTCTGCCCGCCGCAAAGAAAATCCGGGAGGAATGAGGATACAGACAGAAAGAGAGAGAGAGAGAGAGAGAGAGAGAGAGCAAAAGGGAGTATAAGAGAGACAGAGAGACAGAGAGAGAGAGAGAGAGGGAGAAGCAGAAAGAGAGAGGGCAATTCATAAAGCTCAGAGACGTAAGAACCAGAGGAGATTAGAGGACGACTCGCCGAATGATTTACCGTTGTGGGACGTGTCACAAGTTCGGCTACGGGTGGCGACTGTAAAACGCAGCTTTTTTACGGACCGAAGAAGAGACCGAGGATTTCTCCCTTAAGCTTGGATTTTGGAAGAAGTCTCGATAGCCCGTTCGGTCGTTGCCAAAGGAGTTCGAGCCCGTTACGAGGTTTCTTCGAGGATACCTCAGGATCGCGGGCCATTTACTTAGGAACCGTAGTTCTGTCGGCCTCGTCATTCGGGCGTCTCGTCGCGTCGTTCTGATATAGGCGAGGAGTGAAAGAAGAAAAAAAAAAGAAAATTAGGGCGAGGCCTTCCCCTTAGAGTTGTCTTTCGTTATATCCAAGGGTCGCGTAATAAAACGGTCATATTATGCGCCAACGTTATCGAGCGTGTCCGTTAACAAATAGTCGGTGCTATCGGTCCTTGCGATCGTGGGTAGGTAACGACGAATGTCCCTCGTGATTAGAAAAAGCTCTCCCGACTTGCTCGGAACGGGGCCTATCGTTGCGCGGCACATTTATTTATGATCACGTGCAACCACCGGCCGTGGAGACGCCGTGTTTCAGATTACGTTTATTCCCGCCCTTTATCGCCATCATAAAACCCCACGAGGTGTTCGCGTTTACTGGAGTTTAAATTACAAAGTCGGGTTATGACCGCACGGTCCGATCGGACGATCTGCTTTATACGCTCACGTGGAAACCGAGCGGTGGATACTGGCGAGGTCTGCTACTTCGTTCCAGTTGTTAGCGGGGCCGATATCACTGCTGAGGAAACTTTGCTGTAATCGACGAATGGTTTGGCTGATAGAATCGTTTCTTCGAGAAATGCACTTGTAAGGGAGATGTGAAGAGGGTGAGTGAAGGGAGACGACGACGGATTTAGGTTCTAATAATCTTTCTTTTGTCTTCCTTTTGTTTCAATGTAGTGTATAGTATGGGGTTAGCAAGTAAGTTATTAATTGCGGATTTCGCTGCCGGATGGTTTTGGTTAAATTTTTGGTATATTTACGTATTCCAAATTAAAAAAAAAAAATGCTGACGTTTGGTTGGGTAGCTTTTATTTGCCGTTGGTGGAAAAGTAACATCACACATTCGCGATTACTTGTCAACCTAATATATGTGAAGTTTGATGGGGGTGAGATAGGATTCAAGAAGTTTTTTGTCAGCGACTTATGTTAATAAGTGAAGATACTTTATTGATATTACTATGATACAGTTTTACTCTATAATCTAGCTCTTTACTCTGTTTCTAACTCTGACTCTTTGCTCTCTGAATGACTTTGACTTGGATCTCTGTAATCCGGTCTGTAACTCTCTGGTCTGCTTTCTGCGATTTTCTATAACCAACTGCTTTTCTTTTCTAGTGTTTCTGCACGCACCTCCTCTCATTCCTGCACATTCACACAACCATAGGCCACGTGTATTCTCCGACCCATGCATCATCCATAACTGCACTCCGTCCCAATCGCTCTTCTTTCATCGCCTTACAGCCCACTTTCCCTTCGGTCGCGCGCAGTTATACTCTTTGAAGTATTTATTCATTTCCACGCTAGACTATTTTCACATTTCCACATGTATTAATTGTAAAGTAATACTACCCCATTTCACACGCGCTGTCCTCTATATTTTCTATCCTCAATTACCCTAACCTTCTATTCTTCCAATATTTTTCTCTCTCACGTTATACTATTAAACTGTTTTCATTCGCATTCCGTTTCTGGTCCTTCGCAGTCGCTTTCCGTTTCTTACTACTCACGATGTTGACTTTCTGCTTCCGGCTTTGGTGCTTGACTACCATTCCTTCGACCAGGCATTTCCTTCTTTAAAGCGTTCCTCACCACACAATTTTAGTTCATATACATAAAGTCTGCATTACACGAGTTAATAAGTCTTACATGCACAACAAACTGATCACTGACAAATGGATGATGAAGAAAGAATAAAAGTGTTATCACGACGGAAGCGGAAGAGGAGGAAGAAGTGAAGAAGCTTAATATAAAAGATAAGCGCTTATAAATATTAGACGTATGAAGGACAAGTGCTACGAGAAGCGATAACGTTTCCCAGGACAACTGCTTCTTTTGTCCGCAGCTTTTACGTAACGCAACCATAATATTTGATTTACGATGCATGCGTTTACTTTTCGTACGTCCCTTTGCTATCCAAATGCAGCATAGGCGCCCCTGTTATCCCGATTGCGATCAGAGCTGTTCGCAAACAGGACCACGAAGAGGAAATGTGCTCTTATGACCGAAAGGGATATAAACGCATAAGTGCATTGACAACAGCTACTCTTTCTTATACCAGACAGTCCATTACACGATTACGAAACGAGACGGTACGATGACATCCAGCCTTTTCACGAATGCGAAGCACGACACACGGCGTTGCGTGCACCGGACATTTCGAAAGGAACTTTAAAGAGCGTACCCCAGGTTAATTGAGCTCAGCATTCGACGCAGAAAATTGAACAAATAAGCGAAGAAAGCGAAGGGAGGAGTCCCTTTGAAGTGTCGGGCCCGCGTAATGTCCTCGACTTGGCAGGAGGTGGTAATTGGAACGAACTTAGGGCGAAGCGGTAACGACTGAAAATAAGGCCGATCGATGAAGAGATATTAAATCGATCCCACGTCATTTTCCTCCTATTTTTTTTCCTCGCGCCGTGGAACACGGCCGAAATGCTCGTCGGCTCGTAAAACCTATGGACGCGTTGAACCGTTCAAATGACGAATATTCGGCCGTTTTTTTTTCCCGTGGCGGAACGTTTGTCAAGGTTCGACATTTTTCCCACGATTAATGACACAGGCCCCTCGTCCAAGCAGCAGCCGAATTATGGGCTAATAGCAATTAGCGCAGCGCCCTTGTAACGCCCGGAATTTTGGACTTTATGGCCTACCGACCAATCGTGCCGCGCTTGACTCGATTCCTGTAATTCATAGGAATAGCTGGATAATTAACGTGGATCAATCGCGGCGAGAACGAGGTTCTGCGGATCGTTATTAAATTAATCGGAGCACAATGTGCTCTCACCGACGGCCCCGCGTCCGTTAGACGATGTCTTATAGTGGGTTGTAAAGGACGTCGATTCGCATTGTGCCGTTACGCGGTATTAGGGTATCGTAAACACGTTATTAAGCGATAAGAAGGAATTCTTATTCGCGAAGAGAGGCTTATAATGCCATTGGTGCGAGAGGAAGCGAGTTATCGTGGAACAGAAGTCCATTTCGGTTGGAAAGTTGTCCATTCCCGATTTTTGCAAAATTGCTTCCGTCGCCCTTCGCGCGTGTGATTAATGTGCATTGGACCGACGTGAAAAATATTAGAATCCCAAACAGGTACGTATAGATAAAGCCTGTAGATAGATGTGCGTATGGATAAAACAAGGTTATATGGTCGGTTCGAGAAATTCATATTAATCGGAGCGGTGATGAAATAAGTACGAGAGCTGTTTTTACACTCTAGCTATACTATTCGATGCCTGTTTCTGAGCAAAGGACGATTTTACTCGATCGATTTATCGAGCTCACCTGGTTAGAACGAACGCAGCCTCATTCGTTCAGTATCAAGAATCGTGGCTCGTGAATTCGAGAGATCCTCTGTCGATCCTAACAATACCAGAGACGCGGAATCGTGCGATATCGGCATTTCGCTCCTTCGAGATATTTCTCAACCTCCCGGCAAGATATTCGATGTTGCAACCTCGGAAATTTCCATTGTCCTGCAAGTCAAGTGCGATAGGAGCTCGTCAGGTATAAAGATAACGAAGGTACTCGCTGGTCCCGGCCTGATTACGTGCTTGTTAGCGAAGATATTACACCAATTTGCACCGACGTCCCGGCCTGTCCCTTTCCAACCCTCCGAGGAGGTCGAGGCTTGGAGAAAGCGAGTGGAAGAAGGGCTGGAAAATGCGCCGTCCCTTTTCTGGCACATCGTCGACAGGGATTTTCGCGCTCGAAGCTTAGCGCTTTAGCGATTCCTGCAATTTGGAAAGACCCTGACGCTCAACGATTACCATTTCGCCCTGAAAAGGGTAGCTTTCGCGGGTATTCCGGCTGGTAGGCCTTTCAAAGTACAGCTTCCTGAAACGGTTAGGGAGAATTATCGGTTGGGTCCTTCCATCGAGATGTTTCAATGGTTCAAGGAAAATCCATTCAAAGCGTCGTAATGTTTCTCATCTCGAAACGCGTTTGCTTGTGAGTAATTGATGCGGTTTCATCGATTTAATTAGGTAAGAGCGGTTAAAAGTTAATTGTGCAGTGCGATCCTTGTCAGCAGCTTGTACTTAATGGTATTTAAACGGGGAGCTATTATTTTATTACAGGTGGGTGACGGATGAATTATATAACGAGTGCTTGGCCCATTTATGTATTTCTCATTTTACATCTCTTTCTGCCAGGGGAAAAAAAATGATCACGGGTGGAACAGAGAAGCGTAGTGTCGTGGTATCGAAATTGACGAAAGTTCGAAGGGTCATATAAGCGAATTGCATTTTCATCTACTACCAGCTTCCTTATATTAGGTGGACGTCGAAGAGATCGCTTGGAGTACCATTGATTCTCAAACTTTTACTCTAAGTGCAGAGCAAGCATCGTAAAATGGTTAACAAGATTTCCTTCGTCCAATGGCCGACGTATGCTTTAGTATTATTTATGCAGTGATCGGAAAAGGGATCGTTGAGAGTACTATTAATATTTTAGTTTTTAGTCGAAACACAAAGTCAGCGTCGTGGAAAGTATCGTCCATAAATATGTCGCACGATAATGAAGTCTCTACTTCATTTGGCATCCGGAGAATGCATCGACGATGATTTTTTTTTCCAAGAACAACAAGTTATTAAATATTCTATCCATGCATATATGGTGGAAGTAATTTAATTTTAATTGGATAACAAAATTCGTTGCGCTCTCTGTCGCTCGTTTGAGCTGTGAGTTTGACGATGAAGCATTAGAATCAAGCCAGCACTGAACTTCAAATTGGTTATTAAACTAAAATATATATTTTACGATACAATTGTTACGCGATTAAACGGCCGTTTTAAAAATATCCCGGCGGTCGCAGTATTCTCGTGCTAGAAATCCAGGACGCGATATCAATATTTTAAACAAAATAAGACCTTTGCAGCCATTTCCATGCTATTAGCAATTTAATATGACGGATCAGAACGAGTTTTATCTGGATCATTAACGAGATGTAATGCGGTATAAGTGGAGTTTGTTATTACCTTATCAAAGAAACCCTTATGTTTTCCAGGAAGGCTATGCTAAAAATGTCCTTACAATCGCTCACTTAAATCGTGAAAAATGATTACCTCGCATGCTCAGTAATTCGCTTCAAATATAATCCGTACGTAACATACATTTATATCCACACGAGCTAAGCAACGTTTAAATCTCTTCATCCGCCAGTTAAGCAATCTCCGCTTTACTCGTTATCGAAGGCCAAAGATAACTCAATCCCCAACATCCGAGAATATAAAAAATGTATCCGTCACAGCGCAGTACTTATGCGCGTATCACTCACAAGTGGGACCCGCAAAATGTATCGAGTCTATTACCAAAATTCCTTCCGGGTCGCGATCGGACGTGAAATATATCCAGGACCAGCGGCATTGAGCTCTGAAGCGGTGTTTATCGAGTAACGATCACGGATACCTTGGGGACGATGTGCTCCCATTTTTATTCGAAACGAGTGAGGTCGGAAAAAAAAATTGCCCCGCTGTAAGTAATTTTTCGCACTCGACATCCCGTCTCTATTCCTGGGCAAGACAAATAACGGACGCACTACGATGTACGATTCTCCTTTCCTCCGTGTAATTTAGCTACGTAAATGCACCTGTGGCGGACGCCGATATTTGCAACTTGACAAAGCGCACTCGACGGCGAAATACGAAATTCCGGCTTTCTAAGGGGAACTCTTAAGTGGCCTTTATTAACCCCTAAGTGGTATGCGTGTTTCGCAAGCCGCGTCTCGTGCAGCCGAGTTTCTTTGCCTTTGTGTTTCCTAGTTCGATTCGTAATCTCGGTTGCGATAGACCTTGGCCGAAGCCCCGAGACTTCTATCGCTTCGCGATCAAAGACGCTACGAAGACGGAACACCCTCATTTTTATTCGGAACGGGGGAAGACGAAAGACTACTCCAGCTCGAGTGCAGTCACTCGTGAATGCCTTGTCGAGCAAAGGACTGCACTTGTTGCGCGCGTAGTCCGCTTCTACGCTTTCATTTTTCCGCGCTTCCAATTACTGGGATATTCCCTCGACGCCCAATTCCGGGTAAAACCTATCATAACGAATATTGACTTTTTCGAGCCTTGATTTCGGGGGATTTGCCCGCCTGTCGAGCTTGTCAGGTAAATAAGCGAAATGTATAAAACGTTTTGGTGTAAGTGACGTAAGAGAGATTTGCTATTACACCTTAAAAGTTAGGTGAATGAGAATAGCTGTATTCAGTTAATGAACTCAATTTTAATCATGAGTTGCGTGTTTCTAATTTTTATAAAGCTCAACGTGAAACGATCGTGTCCACGCTGAAATATTTTATCAAATGATATCGTGAGGATCCATCACATGGATGTTATTACATAGATCGCTTTTGACACTTTTTGTGTATATGTTTAGCTTAAATTGTCGATAACGCACAGTGATAACGTATGCAAGCGTCATTATTTCCGTGTGTATACATCGTCTGCCCGATTCTTTCCCATTTCCAGCTTACTGTCGATACAAAATGGATAAAACGTAGACAAACAAAGAAATAACTCGTTCTCTTATTTTCTGTTCAGATACGATTGCATTTAGATTTGCCTTTTACAACGAGGCTCGGTGCGAAGAACGACGATACATTGAGTTTTTCCTCGCCCTTTACTCAGTGCAAATTACTTCGGTTTGTTTCAAGGATTAAAATGGAATTTTCGCGCGAGGTCGTAATCAAGTTCCCATGGAAGTGCGCATAATGGTTGTAAAGCTAACTGACACGTGGCACGTAACTTGTTGAATACTCCGCATTGTTGCGCACGGTCCTTGCACGTCGTGCCGAAGCACTTTTGGAATATACAGTAGCAACAATGGTTTCGTAACCGCGTGTAGTACATCGGTCGTTCGAAATGGTAAAAAAAAGGCACGCGCGCATGCATACAGGTACACACGTACAGGCAGGGGCAAAAAATGTTCGAGCAACGGCACGGTTTAACGCGAAACACGGATTTACATTTTATATCCGCTTGCCTGCAATCCTTTCACCATGAAGAGGTTCCGCCGGTGGCAGCTATTTCTGGATTTTTATCTCGGCACGCGGAACCTCCCTTTTTTCCTCGATCTGGAAGCTTGAAATAAAATCTTTCGCCGCGTTAAACATTTATTTTGGGCAATAACGAGGTAGAAATGAAAAGTACGCAGCCGCCGAAAAATGTCGGGACAGCCGACGTCCTGACGTTTATTTTCGCGCAAACATTAATTTTGCAGGAAGTTGGAATTTTTCACGAATGCGCTCTAAATTCGTACAGATTTTGCCAAACTGATTTTTGGCTTTATTCGCCGTAATCATCTAGGCAAACGCTATAAGGGTTCAAACCAACAATCAGATCGATTCAGAATTTCTAACGTGCTAAGAAAAATATTTGTCTACTCGGCAATTCTCACCATAACGAATATTATTTTCCATTGTTTAATTTTTCTTCACCTGCTGCTAAAAACGAGCTCCAGGAACAGATATCTTATGTAAACTGGTTCTGACAGAATGAACTCTACAGTGTACGTGACTCATGGAAAAAACTTAAAGACGGCGGCTGGAATATCAATTAGGGCCTTCCAAGGAAGAGACAAGCCATGGATAAAGTAAATATAAGTGCCCTCGCATAAATCGAGGCACGCTCGCTGGTAATTAGTTTATTTCATCATTTTCCTGTATAAAAGCGCTGTCATATCGGTTTTGATCGTTCCTGCGGAAACGATAAATGGGCGGCAGTTAATACCTCCCGCAAGGATATAAAGTGTGATAGTCACGATTCGATCGACATGAACAATGCCGGGGTCAATTACGGCTATTGCCGGCAATTGCAGCTCGTTACCGAGTTTGCTAGGTCTACAGATCGAACGTGATTTACATAACGTCTGGTTATGGCGTATACATAGTACGACTTGGTTCTATGTATTCGACCTTTCCTTGAATTATGCAAATTGCACTTGGCCATATTTCTATGAGACTTCACGAGCCGAAGCTGTCACATCATTTCTTCCAATTTTCCTCCATTCTCTCTTACTTCTCTTCCTCCTCTGATACCCTTCGCGGATTTTCTTTGAAATATTGGTCCTCCTTAATCGAACCATTCTATTCGCCACGTTCTGCATTCAAGAGCGTAGTACGTATCTCGCCCCTCGATCCATCAAAATACCGTTGACAGTAACGTGTTTTCGAAGTTCAATCTCCGATGCCTCTCACTGCATTTTAAAATATTACATTACACGCATGCGCATCTGTATATACTATATACGGTTTGACTGAGAAAAGCATATAACATTTAAATACTTATCATCGATTTATATTTCATTTTTTGTATATCGTTTGTTACAACCTGTCCGAAGGAAGATCACTCCAGGTCTTTGAAGATTAACCTATCACCAGACACTCAAAACTGCGGTTTCTATATATTTATATGTCTATTACAATCTATTGAACAGATACTTTGTTATGACGTACATAGATCGATTTAACGATCTTATTTATACCCTGCTCGATGACAGGTGCGATTAAAGTTGAACGATACAAAGAAAGTTTCCCCGGCCGAAACATCGCAAACCAAATCATTTCTATGGGATAAAAAACATGGAAACAATCGTGTATTCTCCATATTTTTCGTTTTAGCTCGCGATCCACGAGAACATTCTCGCCTAATATTGGCCATAATCGATGTCGTAGTTCGCTTCACCTTCTCCCTGGGTTTCCTCGGATTTCGCACTCGCGCGACGAGCCGATTTCAATCACTCGACCGCTCGATGTCGTAATCCCCCCGGATAGTCGAGTGGGAGGCGCGAATAAATCTCACGGTCGTGTGACGAGCTCGTCTGTCGTAAAAGGAGGAAAAAAAGCGGCGAGGGTGGAAAAGAGAAATAATAATACGCGGCAGTTGGTAGGTAAAGCGATTTCACGTGCGGCAGCGCGATCGAACGAGCGCGAACTTTCCGTGGGAGAATGGAGGGCGTTGAACGCGATACACAGTGGCCCAAAAGTCCCCGTGGCGTGACGAAACGTTCGTTGATTCTAACCTTTGGAACTGACGCTCCTCGTGGATCTTGGCTCTGATCGTACTTTAACCCCTCGGCATACAAGCAGGAGTCGGGATCGCTGTTCGTTTCATGCGCCATTGTAGACTTTGACGAGGTCAACTCGTCAAGAGCTGTTTTCGGCTGTATATTGTGCAGTATATTATTAGATTACTCGGTTGCTTGTTTCAGTGCGTCGATTCTGGTTTGTTTACAATGTTTAAGATGCGCCACCTTCCGACTTTCTCAGCAGTACCAATAACAAAGTTGCATCCACAAATGTGTGAATCGGAAAGGAGCACATTGAAAGTAGTATTGGGTGTAGCAATGATCTTGCATGAGGAATGATATACTAGACGATATTTCAGTGCAGTAAAAGTTATAAATAATTGTTCTCCATTAACATCATATATCAGCCTGATTAAATGTTGAATAACGATAGAAATTTGAAAATAAAACGTTTTCTTTCTTAGCTTGCGCATAATTGTTCGGTTGAGTCAAATTAAATAGTATTTTTGAGACGCATCAAACTCCGTTTTATTTGTATGCCAAGGTGTCAATTACCTTTTTTGTGTAAATTGCTGCTGTGCTCTTGGAGGAATACAAAAGATACTAATAAAAGCTATAAAGTACTTGAGTGGCTTTTTGATTAATGGTAATGCACAAATCTCGAAAGAAACCAGAGACGAATTAGAACCAAGCAGGTTCATAAAATGTTGCTGCAAAGTCAATGTTTATTACACAGAATTGAAGCAATGTAGCTTTATTAATAACGATACGATTACGATAGTATTATTACATCGTGGCAATTGCTTTGTTCATCGCTGATTTATTGGTTTTCAGAGTTACATTGAATGTACTCGAGTAAAAGTGTGGAGATAGTGAGTTATATTAGGATTTAGATTTTTCTATTACAACTTTGAAGCTTGGATTATTGATTTAAAATGATTATAAAGCCACGATATTCGCACAGGATCAAAACGGTTGGTAGAATTAAATTTGGTTCCTCCTCGGAGCATTTACCCGCTATTTTTCTACCCGATGTCGTTACGTGGTCAAAAGTTTGGTCGCTATATTGGGAGGATTATTTTATGGAAATTATGGAGGAGGCGGAAAAGTTGTAAACCGCTCTAGGTAAATCGATAATGACGATAATCCTTACGTGAAATACATAGTCGTGAATAATTCACGGCCCCGGTAGTTTTACTCCCCGGTTTTCGAAAGATATCTAAGCCCCGCAGGGCAGTAAAAACTTTATCAAAACTTGCTATCTCGAGGAAACTCATAGAAATCCCGCAAAGCCTCGTGGGTTATACGATACCGAACCGTACGGCTCTGTAAAAGCGGCCAAATCGAAATGGAAAAAATGCAAGTAAGGCCCCACAGTTCGGTCAAATATCCTGGAATTTCTTCTTTCAATCGAGAAAAAGGGAAACTAACCGGACAAGTTTCTCGAAACAGCAAGTACGTCCAGCGGCGCTGAAATTTTTGCCTCCCAACGCCGTTTTATGACGCCTCGTATATATTTGAACGCTTTCATCGAACTACATAAAGTTAAAGGCGAAACTCCAATAATACTGCGCTAGCTTGATGCCTTCTATAAGAGAGAAGACGATAAAGGAAAACCCGTGTCGAGTCACGGGCTATGGCCGAGTGCGTGTTCCCTGGAGATCGTAAATCGAGTCAGGCCAGATATTAATCGCGCCATCGATATATTTCCATGCAAGTGCCTCGACTAAATCATCGCATCTTTCCAGTCGCAAGACCTACGGACTCCTTTGGATTTAATCGATCGTGTCATGTTTCTAGAAAATGAGAGTAATGAAAAATGAAATATAAAAAAATTAGATCACGTATGTCTGTCACAATGGTTTTTTTAATAGTCTGATCGACATACGTCATCTAATATATTCATGTTTATTAACATAAAACGATCGTGTTAAAGAATGTTACTTATCAGTAAGGAAAAATCGGAGAAACTAAGGTATCAAATATAGGAGAAATTCTTTTAAGCTATCACGAATCATTTTAGCCGTTTTTACTTGCTCTGAAATATCCTTAAATATCCCAACCCGACAATCGATGTAAATTCCCCACCATTATAATCCAGAATTCAGTCGTTCCAGAAAGAGAATCTGCTTGGTTAGCAATGCTAACCGCTATTTCAGATATATCACATCAGGTGTACAATTCGAGTCCAAGGTCTCATCGAGGAAAGGGTTAACCTGGGGGATAAACGACCGGGAGGAAAGGGCCAGAGCCGGCCGTGGTGGAGCACAAATTGCGCCATCGACGATCCCAGATTAAATTTATCTGACCTCAACCAGTGCCGTATGCGTTGGCAGACATTATATTCGCATATGCGTACTCAGCCACGCTTTATCCTCCAGCCTTTTTTCTTTGACCCGACGATAGGATCAATGCGAATCGTGGAGCGTGATGTCGCATTCGATCTGCCATGATCAGCTCACGTTTGTCGATCCAATGCTACTGGTGAGAGAGAAAAAACGAAGAATTTATGAGAACGGGGGATTATAATCGATCGAGATCATGCGACCAGCAGGAATTATTCTGGAACCATTCAAAAATTAAGAATTTAATGGAATTCTCATTTAACAAACGATCCGTTCCGTGCATATAGTAGATTCTTAGTAGAACTTTGCATTTTTACGTAAAAGCATCGTGTACTTCTCTCAACCTAGAGAAATATATACGACACTATATCCCACAACTTTGCTTTGCTCGTTTATAAGATTAAAGAGTCTCGAATCAAGATTATACGCGTATAACAGAAACGAATGTACTTTTCACAAAATGTGAGGACATTCTTTCGAGTAGGCTCACTATCGTATCCAAAGTAAGATATAAGTTAGACTTTACCATATGCTTGGCACAAACTACATCTCGATGGCTGGCTTACGCTCGAGATTCTTCAAACGCCATATTGCGAATTGTTGAAATCTTCGAACTTTGCGAGAAGCTGTGAAAGGGTTGGAGAGGAGAGACAGCGCGGGAAACTGGGATGCCTGCAATACCAGAAATTGAGTTCTACAAGTTCTGCATACGTGATTTCCAGTGGAGGACCGTTCGTTTACACGAGAATTGTCCGGTTGGCCGGAGGAAAGGACAAAAAACGAAGCAGAGGGTCGCGAACGTGCGCGGAGCAACGGACACATGTTTCCAGCTTTGCTTGCTTGTAATTCGTCCCACTGGGGATCCTTTTTCTTCCCACCGCGCTTGACCGTCGCTTTTTCGTCAACTCCTTGGGGAACGGAAATCTAATCGCGACCACCACCGCAACGTATCGCGATCTTTCGAATACTTAAGCTACAGAAAGTATTTCAGAAGCGGGGAGTACAACGCTTGGTATAAAGCGTCGGGTTGCTAGGTGGATATTTCGCTGTTGAATCCATTTGAAGTACGTTGTGTCAAGACTTTTTTTTTAAAGATTGAATCCTGGATTTATTATCGTGGCAAACGCACATTTCGCATATATATTCTTCGAAATTGTTCTTGCGAGCACTGCTTAACGCTTTAATATCGTTTAATTGAAAGGATAAGTAACGTCGCGTGTATGATCACGTCTATGTAATACCAGTTGATGATTATGGAATACGCGAAATAATGTATGACAATCGATTTTCGCTTTGTTACGTGATTATTCAAAATTGATTTTCTCTTAGTTGAGTATAATATACTGTATTCAATTATAGGCAATAAAACGGCAAATGCTCGTTGTTTTCATGATGATTCATGAACGCAGAATTTAATATTTAAAGTACATTTCCCCTTGTAGTATCTTGTAGAAGTAGTATCCCCTTCTTTTCAATCGCACTTGTTCTCAAAGTACAGAGAAACATCGATCAGTGTATATATATTTCATATCGAGGAATCAACAAAAGTCATACTTTTCCTCTTTTCAGTCCCCGTGATATTTTGCGCAGGATACCCGCAGTTTTCCTACTTTCTTATAGAGGAAAAACTTTATTCGGGAAACGGTCTTCGCGTATCGCAACGTCGTCGAACTCAAGTATCCAAAATAAAAGCCCAAGAGCGTGCCAAATTAGCGGCTCGAGTAAAACACCCGCCAATTTCCAACTTCACCTTCGACTCCAACCAATCCTCGTTTAAACGATCAAGACGCAACCTTGCTGAAGATGTGCTATACACATTTCTAACTCAATTTCCAAACCACTGTAGGGCGCAAGAATTTACAACGACTGTTCGATCGATAAACTATCCAACTATATCAGAGATACTAAAAGGTCAACGATATCGAACCGATGGTAAGACCGTTCAATACAGAATCCGGACAGTATAACCTCAGGTCTCCATCGACCAGGGCTTTTAAACGTTCTTCGTGCATCCGTCAAGAAAATCGCGCATAAGAAGTTCAGAATGATTTGTAACGTTAGGCGGTACATTAATCTCCTCCAAGTGCTATCGGATCAGATTTAACGGACAACTTATGGGAAGGCCACTCGAAGCAGGCGTTTCGACGCAGTCCATCTCCACTGGCCGTGGCGGAAGGATCATTCGTCTATGGTCAGAGCACACGGTATATTCGCAAAAGTTGCCCCCCCCCTGCCGAACTTCGAACCTGATTTACGTCGAGGACCAGGAAAATCGTTATTCTCGTTACGTAGGTCGTTGGATGCATCGCCCCTGGAATTTGTCCAAGTCGAGGTTAAACTTGCAAAACTTCCTGCGCAACCGCCCGGCAGGGTTTTAAAACTTCAAGCCGACGGCTGGCTCAGGAATCGGCTTCCCCCTTTTTTGAATTTGCATAGTCGTATACTTACCAGGGACATGAATAATAACCGCGAGGGGGACGTGGACGGGACGAGAGTTTATGTGCATCGTGAGTCGAAACCAGGATAAGGGAGATGCGCCACCGCAGTGCATTCTGCAGTTCTTTTCGCGCATCAGGGGGCTGCATTAGCGTACTCGGTGGACCATTGGGAAAACAAAGTGGGAAATAACAGAAAGGAAGGACCTCTGCGGAAGTGTTGAAATGGATGGTTGTACAGTGTATATACTCGTAGAAATTCCCAATGATGGTAATAATTTAGAATGATTACCGATAACGATGGCTGAACAGTCGGGTTTCATAACCGTTGGAAAGACGGACTGTGCAGGTGCTGCTTTTTGTAAATCAATATTTATTTTTACCATGGAGGGTTAATACTTCATAACGTTTGATTGAATCGTGATCAAACATTTTTTCAAGGCCAGGGTCATAGTCGTACATTAAATATATGTTGTTCTTTTTCCCTTTTTTTTTAATTCAGTTTCAGCACCGACAGCTAAGTTATTTGATCTAGGACTTACTGTTTAAACTGGGTTGCGAGTCAGCAGTATTTACTTTTAATATCTTGAATCTTTTGTGAACTAAATTATTTATACATTATTATGCTTTGTTCATATTTAGTCACGTTTTTTGTGAATTTGTGTATCATAAGATGAAACAGTATAGTGAATAAAAAGGTGGTAATTTGTTTAAAAATAAAAGGGTAGCTTTTTGATTTATGATTTATTTGTTTACGAAATGTAAATCCGAGGCGAAACTATGTTTTACTCGCTTGGAAATCCTTGCGCTTTGTAGAAGATTAATACACAACTGTAGAGGAGAACAATGCGTGGGAGGAGAGTCTGTTCAAAAAGTTCGATTTAATATTTTACGTACGTCGACCACTAAAGCGAAAAAGCAAATAATCGATGGTATCTCATCGAGCTTCCTGGCAAGGGCTTCCATCAAAAATGGCAGCGATCGATCGAGGCAACATTTTTGAAGAGATTAGATTACTGGAATTTGGCCTATATGAATTCACGTCGCACGCCAATTTGCAGGAACCGGTGTATATCAAATTTCATATAAAGTAGACAAAATGTTTCAGTTATCAGTTCCCTGTTTCAATTTTCTTGCGTAATATTAAATTTTTCCAAGAATTGTCTTGAAACTATAAAGCGTACTTTTCACTAACTTCCTTGATATTTTTATACTTGCAGATCTCACTCACAGACCTAGGCTGTGTTTTTTTTTTTTCATAAACCTAAAATCCTAGATTAAAAACTTAGTAATCTGATAATAGTAATAGCAATAAAAACTAGTATCGTAATGATCGATAACGAGTAATTAATACACCATCAAAGTATAACTCCAAAAAAACTAAGCCAATGTTAGAAATATATTTGCATTGACTATGTACATATATTTACTTTAAATGTTAGTATATCTTTCGCAGTATTGTAATAGAATATATCCAACAATATTTTTATCATTTTCTCAAGAAGAAAAGGCCGCGAATTAGAAAGGAACTTGCATTTCTACCAGATCTCGAGTAAAATCTTCACGGAAGGTGTTGCTTCCAATTACTCCTGCCGATCTTCTTGGGTTTATGCATCTTCTTGGCGACGCGGAGCCGCGAAAATCCTCATCCATTGGACCTGGGCTTCCTTATCGAAGCCACAACGGTAGCAGCCGTTCGCAAAGCCGATCTCGCACCTCCCGCGGCTGCTCTCTGATGATTAATGGCCGAATAAACGGTGATAGCAGTTTGTTCGACCTGCTGAGCAAACGAGAGTCTCGAGGAAAAGCCACGAGTCAAGCGGCGCTTTTTTTTCATCTCCGTCTCGAGTTGGAATTCCTTTTGTCTTTACGCAGATTTATAACGCCATTTTGACTCTACGCACGATGAAATTACTGCCATACACGTATCGACATCATGAACGAAACAAACTCACGTTCTGATATAAGAACGATATTTTGATCCTCCATCTGGCCTCGTGGAGTTGGAATTTCAGTAGACCACATCCACGTTTCTGTGTGGAATAAGAATAACGTTGGCCATTCGTGCGTAGCTTAAATAATTAAATGATTACTCAGTTATGGGTTAAAGTAAAATTAATATTGAAAAATTATAAAATTTAAGGTGATGAATTAAATCGTATTAATAGAACTAGCGTGGAAGAAAAAAGTTCTGATATCCCCGAGTAAGAGTATCGCGTATTTAAAACGCTTATCGTTACTTCGCACCATGTATTACAGTCGAAGCTGAGGAAGAGTGAATTAATTTGCACGGTCCCTGCGAAAGCTCCATACAAGAAAGGATGAAAGATAACACGCGGACACAAAGGGGAGAAACGTGTTTTAACTTGATCGCCAGTTATCACAAATCCTTGTATTTTCAGCTAGGGCTGCTATATACAAAGGCGCAAGGATCGGCGGGAAAACTGTGCGTTTGAATTAATTTGCATTCGAGATGGTGGAATTCCGGAATATTGGCGTACATGCATCTCGGTTTCGCGAAATTACCCGGTGGGATGCGTGCAGCCAAAGGTCTAGACTTGAGAGAAAACTTGGCTTTGTAACCTGGCGTATATTCCATAATACGATTACAAGTCGGACGAACGGGAGGCGCAAGGAAATTTCGGCGGTAGCGATCCTTCTATATGCCGGTGATCCTATTTTACGCCCCTATCCCCCTCCTTCTCCTCCTTCTCCTTCGTCTCTCTTACTAATTCCCAGAATCTCTCTATTCGGCCTGCCCCCGCCGTTTCTCGCTTTGTAATTAGTGCAAAGTAAGTAAGTACCCGTCTAAGATACCGCGGGCTTCGATAGACGAGTGGCTGCAGTAGAATGTGATTCTGGGACAATGCGTCTCGCCTCGGTTTTAAGCCATAAATCCAACGCTATTTCACCCTGAATGGGACAAATGTCACGGCATTTGCGAGCGGCATTTAACATAGATTTCTTTACCTCCTTCAGTTTCGAAAATTTCTTTTACCTGATATTTTAAATTGAAGTTTTTGCGCAATCCCCGTTATAGGGGGAATAATAAGACACGTGGAATTTGTTCTGCCAATTTATGGCCACCAGGAATGTAGTAAATATTTCACAAACCACAATTGTAGTCATTATACAATATATTCATTGAAGGAGATATATTGATTGTAGGAAACATTTGGATTTTAATTACGCGCGTTAGATATTACATACTGTAAGCGTTACGTATTATGGACTGTGTGTGCGCGCGTGTGTGTGTGTGTGTGTACATGGGAAAATGCGTGACAGTCTAGGGCACGTGAGAAGGTCGAATTTGGACTGTCGAAGAGTCTAGTTTGAAGTGTCGAGAAATATAGTCGAATTTAAAACTCTGTAGAAGAAATACATTTATGTTACGAAAAATTCGTTGTGTATTTCCCTCATTGCTCTTTCAGCAACTATCTTACATTACATTACGTTATTATTGTTATTATAATTATTATTATTACATTGCGTTATTTTTATTATTTTATTTTACATATCCCACCTCTTCCAATACTCTGCATATAACGTTTCAACTGTAAGATGTTAAACACTGGGTCGATATTCGATCGGCGTCTCGAGGTTATTGGAAATTCTAATATGTGTAGACAGCATTGTGCACATTATCGTGAAACGAAACGCGTGAAAGTAATTCGGTATCGAGCAAGAGGGATGTAAGGTAAGGAGATAAATACGATTTTGTGGCGGGGCAATTGCACGGCTTCTTGGATGTACAGATGTACTTGGTGGCGGTGCCGTGTGTACATTCGTTCCTTCTTATCGGAGAAACAAATCCTCGGAAACTATTCCTGGCAAGATCGCGCGTGTAACGGGGGATAAAGCGAACAAGAAAGTTTACAGCTAAAGCGAGCGAATGATGAGGCGAGAGGAGGAAATCGGTTTATCGTCAAAGAAGTTGATTAAAATCTGCCACGAGATCGTGATGGGATTTAAATATTACTTTTAAGAATTCGATGGCATCGAGGATTTTTATTAACAAGCAGAAAGGCAAAGGCACGATGAGACACGATAATTTAAATATTATTAAAAGCATGATTTTCTTGGCAGAGGAAATAGTTCACGAATGGTAGCGAAAGAAGGAATGGCTATAGCAGAGGTAAGAGGTGCCGTGTAATTTGAATATTATTTTTAGAAATTACAGACAAGGATGTTGTTTTATTATCAAAAGGAATAATTAAAGTCCAGCGGAGAGGCGCGCAATAACACGGCCACGCCGACCCCTACGTCATTTGGATATTATTTCCAAGAATTTCATATCGCGCTAATGCCTTGCGCCCGCATAAAACCACTATGCTTTAAAATGTTCGGACAAACAATAATATTTTTTTTTCCAGACGGCGCTTGAATTATTAAGCACGTACACGCGCGTAATAACGCTGTACATCATCCCCAATTTATAGCGGGCGTTCCCATGCAAATATTAAATTCTCTAATATTTTCTCAGGGAGCATGCGAGTATTAGGCATTTGAGCGGTACGTAAATCGGCAAAAAAAGCCGGGTTATCGTCTGTTAATACATTTTTATTGAAATTCCTACGAGGTGCGCTTTTCAACCTCGGCGTTTACATTCCGCATAATTCATTTTAAACCTTTCGATCTATATATTCTCCTCGTATCGCACGTGCCTTAGGCATTTACGAATCCCGAATGTCGTTAATTTCAGCAGCCTTAAGTCAGGATTAGTTCAAAATCCCACAGCACAGTGTCCCCAATTTCGGAACAATTTGCATAGAGTCATGTTTCGAGATATTGCATCAGCGACACGAGACGCTGCAGTGCGAAAGAGTCGTGCCAAAGTGCAGAAGATAATTAGCACCTCTTCGAGGTTCGCCGATCCGAAAGAGAATCTCGAAGTGGATCACGTAACGTCCAGTTGGGCACGGCTCGTAATGCAATACTTCCACGAGTTTGCTCCCGCCAAATAATTCTCGAGTACGGTCGCCACTCTCCTTTTTCGCAAGTATTGCGAGGCATCGGCCCTGGCCTTCTTCCCAGCCTGTTTGGAAAAAGTTTCGAGCGATATCCAAACAATGGTCGGATTTCTGGCGGCGAAAGCCGCGATCCTTCGCGGTGTCGCTGTTTCTTTTGCTATCTTACGGAAGAGTTAGTGGCCACCTTTGCCCGAGTCTCGCCTCTACTATCGATTCTCGACCATGCGCGGACCAGTCAAAATATCGCCGACGACGACTGACCGCTATTAACCATTCATAAGCCGAATTCTCTCGTAAGACAACCCCTGCAGTCACTGTCTGCAGAAAAATTGCGAAAGCATTCGCTTTATATTTCAAATCAGAGTTCATAATTACGGCCAAGAATGTAACTCTCCAAGAATAAAAATACAAGTATAAATAACAAAACGAAGTTTTCAATGATACACGGACGTTTTAGTAAAGGACTTCAAAGTCGCAGAATGCTATACAGTGTTAACAAGAATAGATGTATTCAATTGATCAACTTATTCATAATCATTCATAATCATCATTTATACGTTTCCAAATCTTCATAAGGCTTAACGCGGAACACTAACCATTTACTCTAAAACTTCGTATACCAGAAATATCCGTACAATCCATTGCATACTCAATGATAATGAGTGATTTACACGTACATACATTATACTCAAATCGTTGAACGTGCTGACAGTGATGCGTCAGTGGCACACGTGTGACTTTAAAGTTATAGAGGCCTCTATAGGGTTAACGTGCCGCGGGACGAAATGCACACTGGCCAGGCAAGATTAATGCCCGCGAAGATCCTGGGGTGCGATAGACCTTGTTAATGGCCAGGGAACGGAAAAACCGTTTGGATTTAATGTATCACGTTATGCCACGAAGTCACGATGACGTGCGCTTTTTCGAGCCAAGTGCGCTCATTTCCCGGGCAGAGGGGAGGGGGGGGGACAGGGATCGAGGGGGGAGGGGGCGCAGAAAGGGGATGGAATAATTTATGGGCCACGCCGATAAACCGAAATTGCTCCTCGTCGCTCGGTTTGCTCCATCCCTCTCAAAACGGCGAGCGTAAATCTCCAAATACGGAATTCTAAATAGAAAATTATCTCGTTTTCTGAGTCGTACGAGAGAGATCGTAGATTATTCAAAGGGAGAACAAACTAATGTTATTATTTATTTAAATGGTTACGACATTCATTTTGGCTCCTACGACGCGTTTAAATCAATGTGGAAGGAGATTATTTGTGTCGAAGGTTTGTTGCAGCGTTGATATTGCAAAATAAATTGCCCGATAATTTACAATCGATTTGTTTGCTATTTTTTTTATTGTTTACTGCTTAGACAATGTAATTTAACCGCGAGATACGATTGACTAAATCTCACCGGGAGAAATTTTCCGTGATTAGAAATTCGATGCGACATACGCTTTACCGCGTAGAGTGTGTAATTTTTTATATTTTGTAACGATGTGTAAATCATAGATGAACGTGCCATATAAAAAAAAAGCAGAAAAAATCAGTGGCCATAAAATTAAAAAAGCTTTGTCATGTTCGACCAAGGTGTAAATCATTGAAGAAAAAAGTGAGTGACTGTAATCATCAATAGAACATAACAAATGTCAGACGTTTGGTGACTATAGGCACCGTTAACATCGAAAGGATTCACTAAGAGTGCATGCGCGTGTGACTGCAGCCCAATATATGCAAATTGCACCGACAAAGTAAATGGAAGAAGAAGAAAAAAAAACAGCGCAGGCAGTATTAAAGATCGCACCTTGTAAAATGCAATCTCATATTGTGGATAATTTCCTATAATCGATAAACCTTGAGTCCCACAAGGTTTTAACTTTAATCGTAAAAATAGACGAAACGACTTTCGATGAACCCTTTGTGCATAGTTCTGTCCTACGTTTAAGACTTAACTTTACCAACATAGGCATTCAGAAGTGCGCCACTTCCAAGATGTAGTGAGATATAGTGAGCGTGGGGTTTCGCGATACGACGCGTGGAATTCATACTGGAAGTCGAGTATCCGCTAGATGCGAGGAAACGCAGCGATGAGAACCGCAAGCGGTCCCGCTCTAAGCCGATAAACCAAACACAACGTCCAGTGGCTACTCTGAGGTAACCATCGAGGACGGATTACGGTGCATGCGACGACGATCAAGAAACAAAGCGTCTGCGCACAGGTCCGATACAGGTATCTGATAGAGCGCGAGAAGAATAAGGATTGAAATCATTAAATTAAAAGATCACTCGCCTCGATTTAAGATGTTGAAGTAATCACCGATAGACGATATTAACCTATGATCCGAATTGAGATATACATTTCCGTGTTTTGACAATTGTTAAGTTTGCAGTCTGGAGGAGCTTGGAATCGAACGAGAGTTCGAAGGTATTCGAGCGTAGAAAAATGATGAAAGAATGAACAGGAGGTGGTGTATCCTGCGAGTCGCGGGGGACCGAGATATGGTGAGCGTAGGAAAAAAAGAAACTTTATTCTGCACGGCTGACTTTGTTGGGCAGAGGAAGAAATCAAACGGACTTTATCCTGGTGGCTCAAAATCCGATTACATCGGCCTCGTCGATCTCTCCCATCACCTTCCGTATCCTGCGTACGCATCTTCGCTCCATTTTTCGAAGGAACCCGTATTTGGCGATGAGCAGGCGCGTGAAATCGATAGGGCGCTTGTGGAAAGGAAATTCCTGGCTTTATGCCTCGATTCGAGTTTTAACGGCGAGGCACTCAATTTGCATATAAATTCGGAAATTATTTTTTATTTTTGTTTCAGCTGTAAATGCAAGTGTTATAAGCGCAATACGCATTGGCTGGCAATGATGATGTTATAACGTAATCGACATTCTTCTGAGAGAAAAATCGTGGAAGATCAAAGGACATCCGAAAAAATAATCCGAGGACGTACACGTCGTTCGCTGAGATTGAAGTCCTTACATTGGATAAGATTTTTTTATTATCACCAACTTGGAATGATTTTATGAAAAGATCTCGCGTATGAAAGGTTAAAAAGTTTATACCAGTGAGGTAAGCAAGTTCTTCCAGTTTTCACAAGAAACTCAATGGTCCCGTCATGAAAATTCTTCTCTTCTAAGTGGCCACTTGGGTGCAAACGGTTAATCTTCAAACTTTTTAAACAAGATTTCCAGTAGTGGGAAGGTGTATTCCACTTAATATCCTCCGGTTGTAGACCACTCGCTTCTTCCTAGAATCCACCGTGCGCAAATACCCAAAGGTTCCCGACGTCACAGATACCCTATGATCGATACAACTGCACGGTCGTAGGATTTATAATTCAGCCAATCCACGAAACCCACGCAATTCCTTCGAATTATCCGAAAGGCTCGTCGGCCGAAAGTTCTCGATTTCAGGCGAACCCGGGGGAAATTCTGGATGGCGGAAAATCCGCTCGTCCTACAACATATTTATACGCTCGCAACCGGGAGGAAGGTTATATCCATAATTACGGATACAGCCCATAATTGTTTACACCGTCGCTATCGAACGAAGTTTATGAGGTCGCTGCAGACTCGACAGGATAATTACAAGTGCGCATCGGTTTCCGGTCGAACGGTTTGCGCCAATTTCCCTTGGGAATAGCCGCGCTATCGCGGATTCTAGCTACCAGATTGCTCTTTCTCCCTCGCCATTATAGACCTTGCAAGTATTACGGCTCGCTTCTTTACGATGACGCACCTCGAATTCGATTTGCCGCAAAGTATAGCAATTTTCCATCGGCGGCTGCAGCTTCGGGAGGAGCGCATTACGCATATCCGCTGTGTCCCTTTGAGAGCAACAGTGATGCACGCTCGGTGATACAGCGGACAAATGTCCGCCTTTCCTCCTGAATAACGCGTGCACCAGAGACTTCCTTTGCATCCGGTTTTGGGTATCGTTTAATAATATAAATCCGCGGTAGGATTCTTACGGAATTTCCGGGTGCTCGTAGCTATCGTGGTGTTCCGCCTGAATGCGCATAATGATAACAGTTTCTGGTTTCGAATAGGGAGTGGTAAATCTTCCGGGAGGCCTGGAATGATGGATTCACGAAACTAACGCGAGTAGCTGCGAGAAAAGATAAAGCGTGCCGAATTAGGAGCAGATATACGCGTATAGGTTGTCGGAGATTATGATGACTCATATGTATTTGATGATCGAGGAGGAATTGAGGACCAGAACGAGTCCAGTTTGTACTAATATTTTAATTTATTTTGAGAACCTTTTGTCGCCTAATTTACTCAACGTTCGTAAAAAAAAGCACTTACTATTTCATCGCAAGGTATTTGATTATTTTTTCTTGCGATAATATCTCATTTGAAAGTAAAACGTTTTCCATACAAATTTATTTGTATAATTATAATTTTTTGCTTAGTATACCATCTTTCTTTTCGTTTGAATGGAACCGTTGCACTTTTCTTTTTAAACGGAAATCTTTCAATGAAAACCCCTTCTTGCGCATTACGTACCAGTGCCTTATTAAGTAATATGGTGGATACATGAATCACAATTTTCAATATTGCACACCGAAGATGCAATGTGTTTCTCGGCATTTGAACGGATTATTCAATCTGTTTTTCGAAGGCCAATGCCCTGTACATTTATCACACGGTATGATCCATCGGGGCTGCTGGCCAGGAACATAACCGGTGCCAAGAAAGGGTTGAAATACATCAGACTTCCAAAAGTAATATCGCGCATGCTGTTGCATAAATCAGGACCCAAGAAATCGCACGTGTTGCATATATAACGATGTAGACGATTATTAATGAGTCAGGGGGGCATTTAGCTAAGTCAGTTAGCGTAGTCTCTGGACGCAGTAGCTGAACCAGCACTTGTGGCTCACATCCGCCTGCATTGTACCGAGTGGCCCATACTTCTTCGGCGTATTTCGGACATTCATTGCCTGCCCAAGCTCCGCCATGTTCGACCATTTAGAAGGACATCGTCTTTCTACGTACCCCTTCCAGTATCGGAGACCCGCTATAAATTTACCGTGACAAAATCCTCCACGGAATAGCGATATATTGAGACGAGCTCATATGTGGAACGAGGTGATAAAAAAAACTTATACCTTGGAATAAAAGCTTGATATCTCGAGATTCGAAAGTCGAGAGACAACGGTTGGTTTATAATCTTCAGGACTCGCCTTTTATCTTCGGACGAGCTCAAGTGTATAGCTTATCGGAGCTCGATAAACGTACCTTTTATGACGCATTCCTCCTATAAAACTCATAGTCGATAAACGAGTCGCTATATTCCTGTTTTATGCAGCCGTGGTTATAGCGCATTCGGTAGAAATTTCAGGTACGTTGTAGCATAGGTTTTAATATATGTTACTTTGATTCAATTCTGTTTGTATTAGACACATCCTGTGGTATCCGTGCAATGAGCACCGAAGATAGAAATTTTCCAGTGGAAGAAAATCACTCGTATAAGACTACGCAGCCAAAGCTATTGGACATTTTCCAGAGAATAGTCTTCGGATTGGATAGCAAGGCGAAGGTAAACCGGATAAAGGCGCTTAATTGGCTTCTAATCACTGCCCTTGGGTGGCGAACGCGACCATTAATCTTACGGTGCCTCCACTCGCTAAATCCTCTTTCTCCCAGTATTTCGATTTCAACAAGATGGCCCGCGCTTGAAATCAGAAAGTTAATCTTCGTCCGGAAAAGGGGTTAGCGGGAGGGAGACGAAGGTGCGTACAGGAATATTCAATTTACTCTGCATAATTACCAAGCCGTCGGACTTCGTAACGGAACTGCGAAGTTAATTCCAGCTCTCCGGTTGTTCCTCGATCTGCGCCCAGTGGAAAGATATTTTTCGAACGATCTCTCGAGTCTCCATTGCATAAGGAAACACCTGTAATATGAATCTTGGCGATGCGTGCATGAGAAATGAGGTGCTTAATGTCATATTTGAGAGGTGGATTAATGATCCTTTGGTTGATCATGCGTTTATCAACGAGCAATATTAAGCTGTGCTGGTTTTCACGCAAGTGGAGAACGAGGAAAGATTTTGTCATTGTCAAAAATTTTGTTGCTCTGTACGACCTTCCATGTTATATACATATACCATTTTATGTGTGTTTAATATCACAGTTGTTGTTTGTTTATTTATTTAGAAGAATAGAATGTTCTGAAAGTACGTCATTTTATATTAAACGAGCTCTTGATGTTAGTGTAAATTCCCCATTTTTAATTTCCAATTTAAGCGCACAAAAATCGTGACGTTGAGGTAGTTCAAGTTCTTTATAAATAAGCAGTCCTGTACGTGATGAAGCTCAGTGATTTTATGATGAGAATACGAGTACTAATAAACCCTGTACTTTGACGAGCGCTCGTTAAAAAAATATTCTATGCACGCGTTTGAAGCTCGTAAATAACGTGCAACGGGCTTAACCCCCAAAACTGAACACCTCCAGGCATTCGCTTTGCCTAACTATTGCATTTCAAATTACCGCGGAAATTGGACAGCGTAATTCCTCTCTTGAGGCGTAATTAAACCGATAGCCGTTTCCGTGGGTAGCCAGAAGAACCACGGTAATTTCGTTCTAACGTTCTTGCGCCGAATTTTCGTCCCATCTCGGTTAATACGTACTTTAACGCCCGACTTTTTGTATTTCCCCTAAAAATCTGAAGTAGACGTTGATTTTTATCGTAGCAGAGAACGAGTATTAAATATTTTTCTGCGTGTCATACGTTGATCAAAGTCGCAGATTTTTGAGAGAACAGAACACGAATACGAAACAAATAAAAAGTTTTTAACAATGTTATATTAAGAAATTAATTGGGACATTATTCCAAGAATTACAATATAAAGAAAGTTTCTCGTTGTCCGCATAAAATGTTATCACAAATATTGAAAATGTGTGGTTCGTTTTAATCACTTTTCGCAAGAAAATTGTATGCGAAAAGGGGGGAAACAGCTTTCATTTCGGTGTAAACTTTTATGACCAATTTAGGGAGTAATAAATGTTCGATCATAATCGTTGCACGTTTAAATCTACAGCATGGCGTAATATATTTATGATGCACGAACATTTAAATTGGACATCTATATTATATCTCCTTTAGTTCTGTTCTTATACCCAGGATATGTAGGACAAGTTTTGCTGTAAAATATGTTGCTACCTTTTGATTACAATGAGATGTTATCGTAATATGAGCATCGTGCGCTTCGCTAATGTCGGCTACAATTAATCGATTGGACGGAATGACGAGAGGCAATTCCCGCTTGATCTCCTCGAGAGTCTTGAATTCGTCCATCCCCTTGGCGAGAAGACAAAGGGTTGATGGGTCTTGCGTATCGCGCGAACAGAATTGGAGCCGTCGTGGCTGGCACGAAGGAAAAAGGGCGATACCAAAAAATAAGGTGAATTTATCTTCACGGATAAACGCTGAGCAGGAAGACAACGGCGACTGCTATATTTCAAATGCTTCCTCCCTCGTAGCCCTTGCTCTTTCTGTTTCCACTTTTTTCGATCCCTCTGTTCGTAGAATATATTTTATACCGTCTCTCTATCACTAAATGGAATCAAATCAATCGTCGAGATAATTTCGCAGAATGTCGATTTACGCGCTAAAAACACTTAGGCTACTTCATAACAAATAATCGCACATTGTAATTTTTCGGAGTCACAAAAAAATGAAATAACCAACTAATCAAGTGCAATGCATATTTAGTGAAAACTTTTCCACGAGCTTGTTGATTATTTATTATAATTCTTGTTATAAGAATACGGGTTGTGACACGTATAATAAAATTTCTTTTCTTATTTGCAACCTTGCAGAATTAATTATTTATTCCCAAAAGAAAAAGTAAAAATTCGTATAAATGAAATATATGTTCACTGTTTTAACGAAACATCTAATAGTTTATGGAATTGATAATCGACATGATCAGTATTATCCATATTTCGGTATGAATATATTACAAATAAGTATGTTAAGTTCAAAAGCCACGGAGTTTTATTCCATCCTCCTTGAAACGCAAAAAGGCAAGGTGCAGGGAGAGTGCCGTAAAGGAACCGTGAAGGGCAGAGAGCATAACGCGGTAAAGTTTCCGATCAAAAGAGCCAAAATAACCGCCGGTGAAGAATGGAACCAGGAGAAAAAGGAAGAAAGTAGGAAGGAAAGATGGAAGGAATCAAGACCCAGGCAGGAGTTCTAAAAAGATGAAAGGAACAGAAACCGGGAGCGGGGAACCGTGGAAGATCGAGAAAGTGAATTAAAGCATGCGAATTGAAATGGAGTTTAAGTGCACGGTCGAGAATTTTATTACTGACGTTTAACTTTTTACGATCGCCTCGTCGGTCATCAAGTACGTGTAAGCGAGTTCTAAAAATTTCGACAACGACGGGTGGTTGTTTTGAAAGTTTCCTCGAGATATAATATAATACAGGCTGTACAAAAGGTACGTATATCCATTATAGTTTTAAACAAGCGTGGAATTCTGCATTGCGATTATGCTGATATTCTTCCAAAATTAATCTCTCGATCACAATAGACACTTGGAAACAGCACGATAAATCTTACAGTATTCTTCAACAGTACTGCGCACAGTAACTATCGCGATATCGCGCACGGTAACTAGAATGTCCCTATACACGATTACGAGATCCGGTCTAGGCGCGCTTCAAGTCCTCCTACACTTCGAAACTCCCCCTCGCCAACAGTACGAATTCCTCGAATATCTTCGTATATAATGCGCAGAAATGGATTCTATCGCTTCGTTCTGCGCAGATCCTATGCACACGCCTATCTTACCAAACACCGAGTGCGCATAACAAAACGCGTGCACGCACACGTGGCATAACGACGGGCCTATGACACCTTTGTGGTCGTCGGGCACTCTGACGGCTCCTACGGTGAAGCATCTAAGCGATTGTGTGCCGCGCATGGGAAACAGATATCCAGGAGCGGCCTCCTCCGTCTACGGCCTGGCAATCGACCTATTGCCAATACGCCCAATCGGAATAGTTTGATCCTCGTGCCGCAATATACGCGGGCCATTAGCCAATTTCTAGTCGCACTGCCGATATCTCGTTACCCCCAAAAGGACGGCACGACGGCGATAAGGAAGCGAATCAAAGCCCCTTTGGGTGCAGCGATGCGCGATTAGGTCTGTAACACTCGCGCTGACACAGTTTCGATTTGTCGTCGGCAATTCGACGTCTTCCTCTACGTGCCGCGAGTGTCTCGCGTTATTGCAAGAATATAGTCATCGAGATTAGCTTTGAGCACCGTACCTTAGTCCTTTCCCTGCTATGGCCAGCAGCAGGCGTCTGAGATATTCGATGATTATGCTGCACGAGTGTCCGCGCACGCTCTCGTTGATAATCCAGGCATGCCTCGAGACATTTACTATTTTGAAGAGTTGTTATCGCTGGTTTCCTTCTTTGAAAAATCGTTCAATTTTCTCCGCGTTATGGCACGAAATTGTGTAGTCTTGGAAGAACTAACGCTATTTAAAAATAACGAAAAATTTTATCTAACCGCTCTTCACATCTTCTAACGTATTACAGTTACAAGGAAGGATCAAGTACATAATTAACCAACAGCACTTGCCAATAAGACTTGGGAAAAGTATCCAAGTGATTAATGATCCTTCCTCTTCCTTCATCTCAGCGAATTCGATCCACCGCTCGAGTAACGTCAAATGGGTCGCGTTTTATCGGTCAGCGACTATGTTCGCATTCGAAACAGCGCAGTAGAGGGAAATGCACGAAACACAGGCGCGTTACGAGAGAAAAACGGCTTTTATATCGTGAACGTTTGCGGACAGTACACGTGTCGCTGGCTGGTTTGGATTTGAAACAAAATCAAACGTGCCGATGGTTACACGCCGACGTTACATTCGGTCCGGTTTTGTCAACTCGCAGTGTGCAAACGTTTATGCCAGGTGAGTTCGCGACTAATTCTGCTCTCACATTTGGCCAGTGCCGATTCACAATTTGCTCCGAGATTTTATCGATTTGAAACAAATTAGATCGATACAGCGGCGTGCTCGGAATTTAAATGGAAATAACCTTTTTTACTTTAAACGTGCGAGAGTTTATACTGAGTTACCGCATTAGATTCAAGCGGATGTTTGATCTTATCCGATTTAGAACACATCGAGATACGTCTACGCTTTGAAATGTTTACAATCAAACAATAGAATTTACGTTAGATACGTACTTAATGCCATAGTATTAGTAAGCTTACGCTGACATCTTCCAACTTCGATCGATAAAACGAAGTTGACGCTTGGTTATTGACCTTTGATCAATTTACATTTAAATATAACTATACAACAATATTATCATTCGTATTGTCTTAGATTCATTATGAAGTGCTGGTGATTCTATTACATTGACGAGCGGTCAACGAAATATGATTGTCCCGAATTTACAATCGAAAATCAGGCACCTCCGATTCGATACATAATTAAATGCTTCGACGGATACGCGTCTGTGTCTCATTTGCAACGATGTAGCTTTACCCATGTGACACGTGGTGGCGGTTATGCAAATTCAATTGATCATACGATTAACTTTACGTTGACATTTGGTGGATCGGTATGTGGATCGTTATCTCCATTCCATTAAGAGATAATGCCCACTTTTTGCGTTCGAGCTTCGACCCTTAAACGTAAATCAAGTCCTCGACTCTTTGGTCCAGCGCTGCTTTCGCGACATGCCTAGAAGGAGTGAGTTACCATCCATTTAAACTCTGGATAAAACAGAGCACGTTGCGCGGGCTAATGAATTCCAAAATTTCCCGACACCAATTAGAGGCGCAATTTGGAAAGTGGGCGTACGACATCGAGCGTCCGAAAGTTCGGGAACGATGCAATTACCTAAAGGGTGACATCTGCCTTAACGTAAATTGCTAAACAAAGACAACATGCACTGCAGTTGCAGTGAATAAAGGCTAATAACTCGTGATCCATGAGGTGGATGCCATGCAACGAATTACGCAAAATCTATCTGCCAGCACTTCATTCAAATACGAGCACGATTCTTCTTCACACGAACACACCTAGTCTTCTATAAATGCTTCAACACAAGTGGGATATGTAACATTGTGAAATCTTCAGTAACTTTGTAATATTACAGGATATATGTATTCTAATTCTGTCAATCTAGGTAAAAAAAATTGTTGATGTTCAAGAATTGAATTTTGCTCCAATAAAACGGCAAGCTATTGAGCTGCGTAGAAATTATCACAGGTAACCGAAAGGGCTTGGTTAAGGTTTGAAACGATGGTCAAAATAAAACTATCCCCCGCGCTTTATTCGCATTCGATCATTTCCACTTACGCTTCTGTTGAGTGTAAAATTAAGCCAGATTACGGGCGCGGACAAAGCCATTTTTGGATCACTTCGTTGATTGCCGGTCTTCGGTTTCGCACCGTGCTTACACGCGCTCTACGGTTAATCGGCTTTAATTGAGCTATCAAGTAGAGAGCCAGCTCTAGTTAGACGGCTATTCAGCGTGAGCGGCGGCTGGTTTTCATCCGAAAAGCTGCGTATCCAACGTGTACGTTGGCTTTCCTCTTCTTGACGATTCATTATTTGGACACGTGTCATGCGTTCGTCGATAATGACGTTAAAAAAATGTTGCGTACGCGCTACCACAAACGAGCAATTCGAGCATGCGAGAGTCGTGGTTCGGAGCAGAGATCGATCGACAATTGGCGAAATTTTTACCATGGCTACGCGATCAAGAACGATTGCTACGCAACTCTGAATTTGCGTGTATAAAGGAAAGGAAATCGCGAAAATCATTGAATCTTTTAAGCATTCCTTGGATCGACCATTTCAAGCTTTTTACGACTTAACCCTTTGCACTCCGAGTGTTTTTTTACTCGAGAGTGCAGCAACTCCGTGATATTTTTAGGTTGGGGCATCAGCAAAATAAACTGTTGTTATACTAAAAAAAAAATCTGTTATAAATTTATGTTAATTATAAATTTATTTATTTAATTAATGTAGTTTGCGATAATAGAAATACAATTTGATATTTATGTTTTGTAATTCAATATAGTGTGATATTTGTGGAAACAATCTCCCATATGCATCCGTGGCTTATTTAGACATGTGTCACAATATTCGATTGTTTCCCGTCTTCCGTAATTACCTTTTCGCTTAGAACACAAAAAAATTCAATATCAATTTCATTTTCACTTTCGTTTGCACTGACCTTAAAACTTTTCGAATAATCTCCTTCCTCCATGTTTTCTCAAGGATAAATCTATCTAATATAAAATAAAATTCAAAATTCACCAAAAAATGCACAGTAACTTTCTACACAGAATCAGCTAGTCATTGAACGCAAACTACATTGGGTTTTCGAACTGCATTGAAAGCAACTGGCACAACAGCGGCGCCGACAGAGTTTTTTTTTTTTTAACTCATTTCTCGGCGCCGACTGCTAAGGTCATTTGACCCTAGGGACCTACTGTTTAAGGTGGGTTCCGAACCACCAGAGCTACGGTATACACATATCACATAGAAAAACCAGAGGTGATGGACGGGATTCGAACCCGGGTCTGCCGCGTGGCAGTCGGAGCCTCTATCCACTACACCACCGTAGCTCTCCGAAGAAGCTACTGCACTGATAACACTGGCACAATAGCGGCGCCTACGGAGTGCAAAGGGTATTGTTGTTTTCAATATCAATTTTGTAGAAAGGGAGTGCGTGTGGTGTATTGTTGGCAGAGAGAGATTTGTGTGTAGGGCAAACAAATTACACCAATTGTCGGATGAGTGAAGATAATAATAGTATATTTCCGTAAATCGTACTTATTCTTCCCCCGAAATTTGATCGATTCTTAATCAATCGATATTCTTAATCAAATGAAACCCGAGAGCAACGGTGCTGTAGTGGATAGAAGTTCAGACTTCAATATGTATACTGCAGCTATGCTGGTTCAGAATCGACTTTAAACAGTAGATACTAGGCCAGATGACGATACGGTCGTCCATATCTAAGACTGTATAATTCTTACGATAGATTACTTCTATCCCACACTCGACGTCTTGCCCTATATAATTTAACATCGTAGTGTATAAAAATAGATATATAGAGTACCACTGCTGTATCTGAACAAAAAATATATTTCGCGCATACAAACTAGAAACTGCGCAATGGGCGAATTATAAAGTATCGCTTAGGCTGATAAAATGACCGCGTTGGTTAAATATTAAAAAGCTCGTTGCAGGCAAAACCTGCGAGATGCAAGAATAGCGCAACATAAACGTGACCACGAATTTAGTCATCGTACATGCTGCGATGTACCGTGGTTAAGACGGAAATAACGAAATACAAGCCGCCCGGTGCGTCACGTTGGCGCAGCGACCATCAAACTGGATTGCGTTTGGTCAGCGTGCGACCTGGCATACGGCGTTCCATGTCCTACGTGGGATTTCGTTACACCTACATATTTTTCCTTTTTCCGCCTTTTTTTTTTGTTTCCGTGTTGACATCGACAAAAAACGCGGCCTCCCGCGGACGTATTTGTTTTCTCCCCTTTGTGTCTTCGGTCCGACGGCCAAAAGAATGCCAGCCCGTTGTTGGCGTTTGTCCCCATCTCTCGGTTGCGACTGTAAAATGTAGTTTATTTTTCCGGGCGCATCTCCATGCAGATTTTCGGCGTTACTTGGGAAAACGAGAGCAATGCATGACTCGCTGTACTTTTTATCGACGACTGCTTCAGTATCGAGGAATACACTGGAACATACTGGGATAGAAATATTTATAGTATGTGGGAATTTTTGAAAAATTTATTTTTGCCACCGACTGTCAAGGTCATTTGACCTAGGACCTACCGTTTAAGGTGGGTTTCGAACCACTAGAGCTGCAGTGTGCATAATATAAGAATTTCTGCAGAACTTGTATGCGTACGAAATTCTCTCACGATAGCTCTAAATTCAATTAGAAGAGTTATGAGAAATCATGCTGAAAAAAATTGATCAGATTTAAGCCTAAAATAAAATAAAGAGAAATAACGGAAAACACCAATAAAAAAAAAAAACATGCAGAATTTCTTACGTTAATACGTGTGTTGCACAAAAGAGAACGTCCGCTATAAATTACGTTAAAACTAAAATTTCAGACTTAGTCGATACTCGTTCAAAACATGAAGAGAAGTAAGAAAAAAGCAAAATCAGAAGCAGACCTGTATTTTCTTTTGAAAGTTGGCTCTTACCGAAGGGCGCGGTTTGAACACGAAAAGTTGAAGAAAAGTAACGTTAGGGTCTTGAATTCGTCGACAGGCATCTTGGGCTTACCGCTTTGGCAAGTCAAGGCGCTTTGTTAGCAGTTTGCAAGAGTGCATTTCTCGAGACGATCGTCATCAGCTGCGTCGCTCGTTTCCGGAGCTTGGCGACCGCCGGACGTCGTTCAGTTCCTCCATTTTCAAAGTGGCGAAAGCCCCGCTTTTATTTCCCAGCCAGGAACAGGAGCCGACGTAACTTTTTCAGCGCGATGCATTATCCTGCTTTCATTCTGCACACGGAGAAAAATCTAGACGGACTTGATGGCGGCGAACATTTCACGTAAATTTACATGGATATCGCTACATTCTGCGCGTGTCCAGGGCTTTTTAGTGTACATTGTATCCAAAAAGCAGAGAACTTTTTAGATGAAATTTATGACCAAGTCATTAACGCCAGTGACTGTTATCGTTCTCGATGTTCATACGCCGAATGTACCTGGAAATTCGAGAATATTTGATTTAGACAAGTAATGCGAATATTTCGAAGATTCGATTACACGACGACAAGTCATTTATTCCTGTCGCTTTAGCTTGCAGTACGGTAGTTTCATCTTAAATAGTTTATTTAGTAAACTGAAGGATGTAGTAAGGCTAGAAGATTATTCACTGAGATATACTCAATATAAACGATAACTTTATCATAGTGATAAAATGATATTTCAATATAAATGGACCATTTTTTTTTATATCGATTAGAAAAATTCTAAGTCAACGCCCCAATTCTTCCATTGTACGAAGAAGGAGCAAAGTTTTCCAAAATTGGCGAGGCCCATGTTGGTACTTGCATCTTAGAACTTACGTATCCCACCGCCCCACTTACGTGCGTGGGTCACATCCGGACGAAGTTTCGAATTTCCATGAAATTCTGCTTGTCTCGAAGCCCCCGTAAAAAGGTCGCTCGCTGGCAGCATGACAAGAGAGGAGCCGCCCTTCGTCATTGCGAAGAGCTTCCGCGACGAGAAGCAAACGGAACTCTGTCCCGCGGCCACTTCCCCTAGCTATAGGAAATCCATTAAGGGGTGCACTGATTTTTGTCGGCCCATCGATCTCCCACGGCGTTACGTTCGGCTGGTGTGCCCGAGCAGACTGCAAATGCGACTAATGGCCCTGACAATAAACATCTAAATCGGACACGTCGTTCGCCCACGTCTCTTTTACTCTCTTCAATATCGTCTCCAGGTCGTTTTAATTTATGACAACAGCAGGAGTGGCTTAAGCAAGTTCAAATCCAGTGTTTAATAAGGTTTTAAGCTTTATTTTTATATTCTATTTTTATTATATTTTAAGCCCATCAAATTAAACGGATGAAACATCACTGGAGAATTGAGCGTGGCCTGTGTCAAGGCCATTGCTCGTCCGGTATATTTGATATTCCACTGCACCGTCTGTCGGTTGGTTGAATTTTTGGCACAAACTACCCATGCTGGTTAGCCTAGTTTTAGCCTACTGTTTAACGTGGTTGGTAAACTACGGGGTTTAAAATTAACATATCACGCAAGGAGCGTAATTTACACGTGCAGCAACTTTGACTGTATTTCATTACAAACTTTTCCACGTTGCGGTTGATCTCCTCTAATTTTTGGCAGAGACTCTTTCAATCAGTTGGCTCGGGTTTACTTTGGTGTTTAACGTGGTTTGCGGAACGCTGAAATTAGGACCGGAGTATTACGTGGAAATTGTGAGTGAGCTTCGAACAAGAGTCCTTTGTATAAACTTTGGATAGCCGCACGCTCCATAATCAGTGTAGCGTGATATCAGTTGTTATTTCATTGTTATATTACGAGGTTGAATGGCCGCAATCAGTTGGCTTAGAATCTGCCATTCAGGATTCCTTCTACATCGCGGAATTCATCATCCAGATTGCGTGGCGAAAATGCGGGCCCTGCGAACGGATTTTAAATTCTAGTCTTCCGCATAAAACTCGGAGCAGAAAACAGTTTTAACTAGAGAGTTTTTCTAGAGTGACAAAGCCGATCTCCGCGAAGCGCGCAAAATTGTGCGTTCTCCGTCCGCCAGTGGCGCGTCGGAGTATTCTTGGAAATGAAAGCGGAAGGGAAGCTGAATTACAAATGGAAAAGCCTGTGAAGAGATGGAAAAGGAAATTGCGGACCGTTGTTCCAGATTCCTACTTTATCAGCCGCGCGTCTGCGATCAGAATCGCTTAGTGACTCGACAGAATTTCTTCGAGGCGCACCTACGAATGCACCGTAAAAACCAGACGCAGTCTCGATTCAAAAGGACCGACGCTGATGTGCAATCCGTCAGGTTGTAGGATTTTTCAAGGGCGACAATGAGAAGTACGTAGAAAGTCTTGATCGCAGGTCAGCACTCTACGATCTGCAGCTCTAATCTGCAGATTATCAAATAAAATAGACGTCACGATTTTGTACATCTTCTTCTTCTCGTTACACGATCAAGCGTTTCCATTGATAAATCGTATTATTAATTAGTATCATCGTCGTAGCAATGGGATGTGTTAAATTATAAAACAACGTACTCCTCTTTTTCAAACTTTATTATCGAGGGCGCTTTGAAAAACACGATTTTCAATCACCAAAACATGTTACATGCACATCTACACCTTGATACGCTCACATTAGCATTTATTAAAAGCTCGTGGATCAACAAAAGTACCCTAGAGAACGCGCCGATACAAAGAAAAAGATTCTATGACCCTCGTCCCCTAAAGCAAACCATCATTCCTTAGCATATTCCCTATAACTTGCCTGCATTTAAATAATCACGGCTATTTAAAACCCGATGCCGCATCGCAGCAAATTGGTCGAGGACAAAAACGGAGCTTCCAAGCGTGGCAAAGAATAAGTCGCGAGGCACGTTAAGAGGTACGCAATAACTCTTTGCTGCTTCGAACATTTCCTAAAGGTATTAGCGCGAGGAGGAGCGAGCGGAGAAGAAGGATGGAGAGGGCAGCGAGAAAGGAGAGGAAAACTGTTTTTACGATCGACGCTTGTATCGCCGTTTCGGGCAGACGTGTAAGGATGGAACGACGGCAATGAGAGTAACGCCGAGATGGGAGCAAGGTGGAAGAACTTTTCCTCCTGTCACCGCCGCACGTCAGAACCCATAAATTATGTGGCCCCCCGAGTTTTCTGGGCTCTCACTCTTCCTACCCTTCCTTTGTTCCTGCCGAGTTTCTCTTCCTCGTTCCTCCAGCTCGCTGTTCCTCCGCCCTCGCCCACAAAATTCACGTGGGTTAAGTCCGCGCATAATGTGGGCTTCATGGAGGGCGTCGAGAGAGCGCGATCGATCGGGATCGTGTGCCGCATAAAAGTGATTCTGGAACGACTTATTAATAACCACGAATTTCTAGCCTAACGATCTATCACGTGCACGCAGCGCTTAATCGATACGTAGCCCAGACTTCGCACGGAACGACCCTGAATATTGCACGCCAGGAAGTTCCATAAGCTATTTCTTGATTTTCTGAAATACAGGGCTCGAGAGTTGGTATTATAAATGCACACGCATATGGGGTTTCTTTAGAGAAAGTCGTTTTCTTGTCGCGCTCTTCTGGGTGGTTGCGCTGTGCGAATATTTGCGGCTAGTGCGATTTGGCTTAAACGAGACATGAATATTTGCTCGAAATACTCGCTTAGTTTTGTCACAATAGAAGACTTATTAATTTTTAAGATTTACTAAACACAATATTCTAATGTATCGATTTGCCGCATTTACGTTCTGTTATGCTTTAGAGGATTTAGACGAGCGTATAGTATATTTCCCATTAGCATTACCATATTATCGGATTCTGCTAATCGTCCACGGTGAGAAATTGATTTGTCCGGAAGTGCAATGTTCGTGGCAGAAAAAATGATGTGCATTAAAGATTAATGGAAAACTGGTTAAAGTGTGCTCTGCTTAATAGTACTGATAGATACAAGTATTAGTTATCCGATTTGCAAAGGATTAAGAGCTACTTTAATATTTATCTTCGCGGAAAAAATTGGTTTTTCCTCTGATACCATATTTGCTTGTACCAGCAATTTCTAAAGATAATGATTTGAGAGATACGTTTCCAAAAGTAAATGATATTTCACATATTTTTAAATACCTCTTCTAAATAGAAAGCACGGAGTTTCTGAAACCACGTTTAAAATTTTTAAACTTCAATCGCTTAACAAATCGTTTCGCAGCATCTTTACTTTTAGTAAATTTACCCTTGGGTCTTTACCTTTCTTTTTATCGTTTCCTCGGAAGGTGGTAGTAAGCTGTTTTTTACGCAGAGGTAAAGGTGAAAGAGGCTTCTCAAAGTACTTGCAACCTGTAAGTAATACGGCTTTTTCCCTATTAGGACACATTTATGGCGAAACGTGTCTCTGTGGAGGTAATATTTTCCCTCACCTGAATTCAGTTCACGAATCTTTATTTCAATTTTTAGTCAGTTTCTTCCAAAAGTCTACAAATATTGTATTCTTGTATATTTGAGTGAAAGCTTATATCATTATATATATACATTAATATATATACCTGTATAAAATTCTCTTTGAGCATATTATGTTAGTGGAAAAGATTACGTTATAAAAAAAAGTATCCTATTCTCTAAGACCTCAATATAATAATTGCTCGGGACATCAGTGCCAAATTTCAGAGCGTACCTATCCATATAAACTAAGTTTACACATTAATGTTCTGAAATTATTTTCCTGTGCATCGATTTACTTACTGTCATCAGTTTCAAATCTTTTCGTAAAAGATCCTTACGATTATATTATTTTTTTTCTCTTTACATCCTTCGATCAGGGATACATATTAAATGAATCTTACTCGATTGATTTTCACCGAACGCAGAAGGGCTTTCCTTCGGTTGATCAAATGTGTACTCGTACGAGGACCTCGGTCAGGTAGAAACCACTCGAGATCAGTATGTGGATCATCCACGATAGTAAATGCCGTTTAAACCGCAGGAGCAAGTACGCGCGAATTGTCTGCTAATTTGATAACAGCCGGAGACCACGACGAGATAATTTTATGCAGATCAGATTCCACAGACCATTTCGATGCACGTGTCGAGGAGCTGGTGCACAGATGCCCGTATCCACTGCTCTCGCTTTTCTCTCGCACCCCTGGAAATTGGGCAAGAAATCACGGCAGGACGATCGATGCCTGAAAATTGCATGAAAGACAAGACTGCTATTATTTCTGTAACCATAAAAAAAAGAATACCCGATGTGCAACGAAAACCCTTTTTCCTTCGTGCTTATAATATTTCTGCACTTAAGGTATTAATATTGTATGTAAAATTCAAGATATAAATATTTCTTGAAAAACATTTGATACTTAAAGCGATTGAGTTACGTTGCAGCTATGTATCGCTTTAATTATTGTCATCACTTTATCGTTTAATCATCATCCACTCTGGTCGTTTGTTATAGATCAAATCCCATTTCTCTCCTCGCAAATGCCGGCTAAATATTGGCTGTGTACCGATGCGTTTCTAGGCCAGATCAGTTTGCGGATAATTTCTAATTATAAAATACCGCGAGCAGATTTTGTTCCAGCGTGGCCCCGCATAAAATTCGGATCTGCTCGGTAGCGTCGCCCCGGCTTGACCGGCGTTTGTTCGCGTTGTCACTTAAATTAAAAACAAAGAGCTCCGCGGGTTGCATAAACACGGCTGAAGTGGGGAAAATAGGAAATATATTTGGCCGTTGCTTACCGGCGAGACATGATTTGTTGGGCAAACATTTGCAAAGCAGTGTTGGCGGAAAACGTGGACCCCCATTTATCCGCTGATTCGCATCGGGCTGACTTTGCGGATTCATCATCGTAACAGCGGCAATTGCGATGTAATTAGGTGTAAATGGTGCAAAGGTCGCCATTGTTTTACGTCACTGTCGCATTTATTCGTCATTTCACGCTCGAAGTGCGTTCGTACGACGAAAACTTGTCATATTATTCTTGCAACATTTCTACTTTGCACCATCGAGATTTTAGGAGCGATCCATATCGTAGAATTCTTTCCAAAGCGTGAGACAGGCAACTGGACGAGATGCACGTGCCATTTCCACGGCATTTATATGAGGATTTGGCAAAAGAGATCCAGGAAGCTCGCCGATATAAGGCGGTTGCGAAGTCGGTATGAGTATCGGTTTAGACGAGCTCCTAGCTTCGAGTCTTGTGGTCGCGGTAATGGGACGTTCCCCCTTCCCCTCCTCTCACGAGTGAAGTAGGAGACGTAGGAGATTACGAGCGAAAGCGTTTTGGTAATTTGGAGAGCGTCTTCTGTCCTCTCAGGACCATAGAAGCATCGCTTCGTCCGAATCGTGTTACGTAAGTGCGCAATTCTTTTGCACGCCGCGAGTTAATGTGGCTCGCGTCGCGAAGAGATAAATCGACCTAGGAGTTTTCATCGCACGAGCAATTATCTCACTTATACGTCGTTATTATGTTGGATCGTACGCAGCCAATATTTTGTGTCTGATTATTATTTACGGAATAATATGTATAGTCGTTCGAATTAACATGTAAGGATTGTGTTGGATATAGAGCCTAATTTCTGATCGTAGAAGCATAGAGAAAAATAAGTATTTTCCTTAGTATTGGTGATTTGGAATCCAAAAACCTCAACCACCGCGCCTATATCGCGCTTACAGAATCTCGCGTTTGATTAGAATAGCGTGAGATGATAATCGAGAATCGCGAACTTTCAATATTCAGGATTCCGAGCCTCGTGAAACAGAAAGGTTACGATGGATATGAGTGATTATGCGTGAACGATAGGTGACAGAAGGAACGTTTATTAGTAATAACGAGGTTAATTATTAAATGATAAGGTATTGTGACATTAAAAGTTCCTTCTTGGGCTACGGTTGTTTCTTCTAAGCCTTTAACTTGACCAATAATTGCTAACTGATATCAGCACTGGGTGTTTACGCAGCACCACTTTCTGACGTTCGCTACTTACAAGGCCACGAGGTCTGACACGCAACTCCTCGTCGCCTAAAATAAGAACCCTTAAATCAACAAGGGGCACTCACGACACCCGTATATCTGTATAATAAAGTGGCTCGCGGTCTACAAGCTGCGTATGTAATCTGCCATTTTTTTTTTTGGCACCGATTTAAATTAGAATTGCAAATCACAAAGAGCCTGTCAGCGCTTTTAATAAATCAGATATAGGATCAGCGCACTTACGCTTATTTCTAACTACGTAAGCTGTAAAAAATGTCTAGTGTTCTATATGTTTCTTGATTAAACGATCCTTCATTATTCAGAGTAATTAAGTCGATATTTTATGGTCAAAGTGATTAATCGGGAAATCAATATGATTTTTTGTTCGCACATTGTTTTGAGATTTATCATAGAATATTACATCTAAACTGTTACTTGAGTATTATTTAATAGTTCTATCCTATTATGAGGGAAACATTTTCAAGAAGAAATTGAGACATCAAGAAAGAGTATCCAGGAGTTTCCCAGAAACCGTCGAAATAGATTCTTTTTCCGCAGTGCTTTGCGCGAGTCTTTTTCCCTAGAATTCCATCTACGGTATTTCACAATTAATACAAAAGAACGTGACCGACCAAGGGTGAAAATTGTTTCAGAAAACCGCGCAAAGATCCATTGCCGCTAGCAAAAAAATCCTCTACCAAAATTACCTTTTCTTCGCACATTATCGTGCGGATCTTTTCACCGAAAATCGAGGGTCACAATGAATATCGTCCGTGATAATTCGCATGGTGGTTTTGCCGCGTACGCCGACGCGCTAGTCGCGATCAGTCATTGAACTGACAGTGAATGACGTGAAAGCACTTAAGTGCGTTGAGATCGGAAAAATAATCTGTCACGGCGCCCTCGACCGGTAACTTTCGAACAACGGACTAGGATTTTAACTCGAACACGATGCTACTGTAGATTTTGGATTTACATTAAATTAATTGGCGGTGCTCATCGATCGAAGTGGCCACTGCGAGTCACGAGGTTGAGTCACTCGTCGATTTCACGAGATAGCGAAGGGAGAATCTCAGCAAGGGCATACAGGGCGATGTAAGAAAAGAGTTTTAGCAAGACTGTTGAAAGAATCGAGACCAAGTGGCGCATACTGCTGAAAAGGTTCGATCGTGGAACGGGTATGTATTTAATGACGGACATTGGCTTTATTCGATCATCCGCCCTCGCTATGAAAATCCACTGATGCTGATCAATGTTCATCCTGGTTCGGTCTTGGCGGGCCGAACCATCCGCTCGAGCGGTTTAATGCGACGTCGATGATTAAATTACGGATACAAGGTTCCATCCGAAAGGACGAGGATGGACGGTTAACGCTTTAAGATCTCCTTAAATCTTTTGGAGTCGAGCTGCCTGATTTCTACCGCTCGATACTTCGACCGCGACTGAGATATGAAAGGCTTTGCTGTGGAAACTGAATTAATATATGTGTATAATATTGCTGTTATTATTTACAGTATAAAATGGATATATTTCTTGTATATAGCTATCGTGATAGTAATTGCCGTTTATTCTATGTTTGTGATCATGAGACGAGTTGGTATTCCATAGACGTGAAAAAAAACCCAATTTTATTAGTGATCATGCACATATGTTCTATATGCTATTATTAATATTATATAACGAACTATGAAATTTACTACAAACTCTTGTAGGTATATATTTGATTTAAGTGATACGATATCGCACGTGAGAGGCACAACTTATCGCAATGGAAAAAAAATTCGCAATAATATTTTTTCGCGTTCTATCCATACTATACCGTTGTTCACGAAAGCTAAGTTTCTACTTTTATCTTACTCGGTATACCTAACCAGAAGCTGGCCCGCAAATTTATCAATGCTTGTCAAGGTTTATCGTATATTAACGGGTTTCGACGCATCAGAAACAATGCGGTGGGTCGAATATAAATCGTCTCAAGCCGCCTCGAACCGGGTCAAGTACATTTCTCTGCCCGCCATAGATAGGTGCAGGAACGTGTTTTCGAGATAGGGTTGAGCTCTGCTCGGGACAGGGGGGAAATAATCTATCCTATTACTTTATTATACTTAAAAAGGACCTTTAAATTCAACCGGAAGCTTAGACTCGACAAAACATTCCATACTGTAAACCTAATGCTCATTACTCACGGCGGCGATAGTAAATCCAAGAGACTACGTTATGCATAAGAATCCCGAATACTTTATCAGCCCTCATATAATCCATCTGCAATTTGTAATTAAATTCGAGATTCAATGATTTTAACGTGCATTAGTGGGCATATCGTCTTAAGGCCAACGTCTTCGTCACTGCTCCAAGCTCTTCCGAGGGACATCCTAACGCGATATCGAGGATGGATCGGTATGGATTTGAAGCAACTGGAATCAGTGGGATCCATAAATCGTATCGGGTCGTCTCGAATTAGGTCAAGTAGATTTCGACGTTCGATGTGGGCGATGTAATAAATTTCGACGATAATACCGGCTTGCGTAAATGGCAGAAAGGCAAAATAGCTTATCGCATCGTCTTTAAATGGATATTTTGAACGTGCGGTCACGCATAGCCGTTCGACGATACGCACACCTTATCGTTTAATTGACCGTTGACGTTAAACGAGGCGCGAGATTATCGATAGTATTTACATCGATCCCAGGAGGGGGCTACACGGCGTCGTTAAAATCAATGTCAACGGAGTCCTCGTTAATCCGTTCCCATCCACGTTGGCGGAATTCCTTGGCCGATGTAATTGAACGTGGATAGAAAAGTACAGCAATTCGTCACACCCGTCTCAGGATTAAATCGATTTGCGATAGTTATAGATTACTCGCCGATCAAGGGTGATCAATTGGATTCCAGTCTAATTGAACAGCACAGAAGTGAGCGATACACACTGCAGCGAGTCTGATTGAATCGCTGCCGGCGAATGGATTTAACGCGATGTAACTTTGTACGGATTTTAGGTGAATTAATCGTTGCTCGAATAGTCTCAAATTGTTTTCCAAGCCCTATCGTAATTGCAACAACGTTTGTCGCGCTCAAGGTTACCGCCGACGAGCATAATTCCCTCGAAGATTCTCTTCACAGTTCCTCCTTCTTTACGTTAACCGCTCGCGCGCGACGGCACATATAAACAGGCTACTACGAAGTTACATCAAAGCCGTCTTTCGAGATTAACTTCAGCCTCGAGATTTTTCTCAATTTACTAGAACCTTCAATCGCCCCCATTATCGTACCTCATATAAACATTATGCGATTACCGAAGGATTGCGCTGCGACAGGAAACGACGCTATTGTAATCGCGTCGCTCTTTTGCTCGCTCGAAACTTTCGTCGATGAACGAGACGCGGAGGTTCGCCTTGGAAGCGTTTGGAGCGCAAATCGGCGTACATCTCCACTCGCCACCGCCCGATGGTACATTACGCCGCTGTAAACGTTCGCCATTTGTCAGCCGCCGTGCCTTGATTATGGTAAATGCTCGCCGGTGATATCAGCAACGAGCGATATAAATCGTACTTCAGGGGGATTAACACAACAATGGGACACCGGCTGAGGATGGAGCGGGACGCAAATCAGATCGGAGGATCCGATTCTTGGTCCGTTCAATCCGAGCGGATACCAAAAGTGGATTTAAAGGCGTGGGCATGGCGCTGGAATTCGAAATGGGGATAAAGGCGCAGGGGCGATCGGGTTAAAGGCGAGACAAGAGAAACGGAAGGCGAGAGATACGAGCTGGTAGCCGAACGGAGACAAAAGCCGATTTGGCCGAGGCCCAGGCGCCGTAAAAAGGGAAATTACGGTGAAACCGAACGGCGAAGCTTGTTACCTGGAATTTGGTAATTTTGAGATGATAGGGTATTAAGACACGGTCAAGTGGTTTAGATAACGGCGCGGCTATGGCCAGGCGTAATTAACAACGAGTGCCAGAGCAAGAAGTAAAACGGAATTGCGTAATAGAGATAAAGCCAGGGGGTAAATGAAGTTTTCCTTGGCCGTGGCGGAAGCAGAGGCACCGCGTAAACGGCTACGGAAAAACATGACGTCGGCCGGCTGCAAATGCGATTTACGAGAGGATGCGAAAGGTCAGCTAAATGGAGAGAGAGGGAGAGAGTGGGGAAGGAGAATGAAATGAAGACAGAGAGAGAGAGAGAGAGACGAGAGAGTGAGGTTGAGATAGAGATAGAGAGAGAGAGAGAGAGAGAGAGAGAGAGAGAGAGAGAGAGAGAGAGAGAGAGTCGAGTGACTCCGAAAGTATACTTCTCGAAAATTGCGAGCACGAGAAGCTTAAGGAGCGTCGCGGGTCGCAGCTGGAAACTCCATTATCGGCCCGTGAATTGAATAGCAATGACCGAATCGAAGGGACCTCCAGGTTGAGTTCGACCAATGGATATGTGTAGGTTTTTAAGAGCACGATCGCTGACTTAGGCAAGAGCAATTAAAATGCAGTGGGTTCGGTCTAGGAATCTTTAATTTCTCTCATAAACTCGGATCGCACGAGCGGTCCGTGAGCGAGCATGAGAATGGTCCGTCCCTCCGCCCCCGATGTAGCCATCTATACGGCGCACCGAGCGGCATTAGCAAGACTTTTTACTTCGACACCTTCCCATCTGGGACTAGTGAAAACCGATGGAATTTCGTACTCCACGAGAGCCCCTATGCATTAACCTACCCGCTACCGGGCGCACCACCGCGTGAAAATTGCACGAGCTTGATCTTCCGTTAATTACAATAAGAATGTTTAAGAGAAATCCGTCGGACGCTCAAGAGGATTTATAATACGGATTGATGGGCGCAATAAAAACGCGGAGATAAGGGGAAAGAAGAGAAAGGCGTAGAGGAAATAACTCGCCGCCATTATATATCGCACCGTAGCTGTAACCTTTTATCCGTTCGCGGGAAAGATATCGGGGCTCCTTGAGCCGTAAAATTTCCAAAGTTCTCCGCCATTGGGGAGACCTTCGCGCGCAAACTTGTCCAGAATCATATCGTCTACCCGCGGAGGATAAAGCAAGGCAGGAGGGCAAGTCCATTTGTATGTCAATGGCCATGGTTGCGACAGAAATAATTACCGGGGCGGTTTTAGAGGGAAAGAAATACAGTCGCGGTAAGGTGGGTAGCGAAGTGGGCGGGAAGGAAGAGGGAGAATAATCGTGCGAGTGGAGTAGGAAGGAGGAAGGGAGAGGAAAGGAGAGAGAAATAGTGTGTGAGAGAGAGAGAGGGGGGGGGGCGAAAGGAACAGCAAGTCGCAATTACGTTCTCGGGATTCTAGGTGACTAGGAGCCAAGTCGAGCTAATCGATCGTCGCGTCCATTTCCCTTCTCTTTCCATTACGGCCTCATCTCCTCCTCTCTCGCCTGCTCCCCACCCCTCTATCGCTTCCTCCTACTCTCCTCCTCCCTCTCTCACTCTCTCTCTCTCTCTCTCCCTCTTTTCCTCTCGCACCCTGTCCTACTAGACATCAGCGTCCTTCGTGAAATACACCCTCGAAAGAGTGCGCTCGTACCTTAAGCGACTTCGGTGCAAGTCGTCAGACATTGCGGACTGGTTTCGTAACTAACATGCAAGCCGCATTAAATTGATTAGGATTTACGGCCCCACGGTGCAGGCCCTGTTGCGTCGCATTAAAGTACGGCGCCGAGAGATTGATCGCGGTACCGTGTTTGTCGCTTTAACCCTTTCGCTGCTACGCTCAACTAAATTCAGAAGGAGCCAAACGATCTCGGGGCATGATAGACGATCGCGGCTACCGCCCGTGATTTATTCAACCCTTGAGGCTTAAATCTTCTGCCGTTACGAGTGACGACAGGTATTGTACGAGAATTACCGTACGACGGCTCTATTAGTCTTATCTAGTCATTCTACAGGATTAACTGTAATTCTCCTTTTGTGGCCCATCGATTCTAAGGAGGATGCGCTATGTGATTTTAAGCGATATCGACGACATGTCTCTATGGGATTGCGCTGTCGCTTATTTCGATTTGATAAAGGCAGTGAAGGCGTAGAGACGCGTGCTGTGGATAGATTTTATTAGTAACGGTTGTAGATAGATGTATTATATTTTAACATGCGAATAAGGTGCATTAAGTTGTATGCAATTTAATGAGAGGCTAGGAAGTTTGATATGAGCAAGCTTGTCTAAAATTTGAAGCGTGAATTTTCGTAAAAAGGCATGCTGCCTCTCACATCGCTGAAGCTTGTATTTTGGTTATTGATTACGATGTACGACCCCGGAACCGTGTCGGCGAGCCTGTTGCGCCGTATTAAAGTGCGCCAGAGAGAAATCTGTTTAGCCACGTAGCTCATAATAGGAAAATGGGCGGAAACCTAAATTCGATTGCTCATTATAGAGCGATATGTCGTTTGTCAAAAACTGGGAGTGTTTTAAAAGTCGATCATCCGCGATTAAGAATCCGCCACTCAACATCGCGGCGAAAGGAGTTTCAAATTCCACGGCGCTATTAAGTGGACGATGAATACGTAAAGAGAAAAAAAATGATTTATCGATGAACAGCGTAATCTCAAGAATTAATTCTTGATACGAATAGTATATGACTTTTGCCCAATTGAATTTACCTTCAACTTACGATGTGATTATATTTTGACAATAAATACCCTTATACCCTTTATAAAGAACCTCTCCATGATTTAGAAATTACCTTCCTTTACTTTTTCCACCCACTATTTATTTACTACCTTTTTATTTTTTTTCATGAAAGACGCGACAAAAAATATGATTGCATCAACGTAATATGAACAATTTTATAAGAATTATGGGGTAGAAAGGGTTTATTTCGGGGCGCATCGTACATGCGTGATATTTAATATCGTTTACCATTCATCAATTTTTAAGATCCCTGTAGAGCGCCAAACTGATCGAACATTATCGATCAAGGTCACCGTTTTACACAAGGCGGTGACAACGAAGAGGAGATCGACAAGGGGCCTTGCGAATTGTCAGAAATGCGCCACCGTAATGTTTCCTTCCGCCGTGAGCCCCGAGCGCCAGGAATAATCGAGAAGTTTTCGGTCGCGGTGCTCCTCCAGGGAAATTAACGATAAGCCGTGAAACTTCCCCCTGACGCCAGCCAAGTTCCGCAGAATGCGAGTTTGCCAGCGGTTCTCGACAACCCGTTCCTTTAATTATTTGTTAAGGACGCTCGAAATGCACAGCATACGTTCATCTGCCTTGACATTGAGATATAGGGGAACGAATAGGGAGATTCGGTGTGCAAACAAAAATTTTCCCTTTCCAGGCCATGAGTGAATTATCCGCGAGAAACCAAGGCAAACTTGGGACTTGATTGATTAAGTGCTGAAGCGGAAAAACGTGTAAAAGAATCTTTTTTCATTCTGCCCCATCTTACGTTTACCGTCGAATCCATTTCGCGCAATCCTGACGAATTTCTGCGAAGCCATTCATATTTAAAAAAGTACGTTTCAAATACGTTAACTGTGCGCGCAAAGCTCCGTTCCAGAATTAAAATGTTGCTCGTTCTGACAAAGTGCCCGTTTTAATCAGCGCCATTAATTTTCGCGCAGCGCCGGGCCGATAAATTAGATTCTTCAAATTATCGGTGTAAATTTCCTCGGCGATGCAGCGGGTAATGTAGCCCTCGAATTATTCTCCTCGCTTTGGGACAGAAAAAGCTGTACTGTGATCTCGCCGTTTATTTTCAGGAAGGGTAATGAAGATTTGTTCGTCTGGCTAGGTTTTTGGCTTCGATAAATAAATTGTTTGTTCTAGCATGAATTTAAACTTGAGCCCCTCATATAGAAGTACAATAGTTTTGGTGCGTTTCTTTACCTTTGAATATTAACCAGTGAATTTCTTTGGTTCAGATTAGAATCGCTCTCAATCTATTTTATGCGTATAACAGAAGGATTTTCACTTTTGATTTCCAGTCGCCAAAATTATATATTACCTTTATATATCATCATTATATTAACATATATTATATATCATCATATATCATATATCACGTGAAAATAGGAGCAAACGTTTTATTTAAGATGGATTACACAGATTTAGAGAATATATATAGAATTTCACAGATTCGCGAAACATCACGCGATAAAATCCAGGAACGATGGATGAGAAATAAATCCGGATTTTTGACATTCATATTCGAGTATTTATTTTCCAATACTATCGTGAGCTCTGATAACGAAGATGTCGCAGAAAGGTATGTGTGGTAATTTTCAACAGCGTAAGCCATACGTCTGGTCGATTTTCGATAAGGCACGCACGTACCAATAAGGGCCGCCATTGCACCATCTTATCGGAAAACTCCAATGGCTCTATTTAAGCCGATCACTTTTTGAGCATCCAATATCGCGTCAACAGCCAGAAATCTATCTCCTCCGATATCGGTATACCCACCTTCCTGGTCACGTTTCCGTTATGATATTTTCATCGATATTGAGAGCAACATTTATCATAGCCTGACACGAACAGAACGAGAGCGTGCCCGTCGAAAGAGCACGGACGGATTTGCGACATCATTAACCCCTTTCAATCAAAGGTATTTCCTCTATTTCACGCTGGTTGATTTATAACGTGCTAAAATTCACGACGATATTGTTACTCTGGTAAGTTTGCTATGGAAGATGAAGGATTCATCGAGTTAACGATCGAAAGTAAGCTATTGAGAAAAAAGCTGATAGTTAAAAGAACTATCGATTTGTATGTACCGATGATAAATAAATAAATGGTAAACATGTAGACAAAAAGAGATTCATCATCAACGGTACAGAATTGGTCAATACTTTGAAATTTAGTCTGCGTGTGCTGAAGAATATTTGATCATGGACAATTATAATCGACATTGGTATAAAAAATTTAAACCATATTTAATAAGATTATAGTATACCATTGGTAAATTCAGTAACGCTTTAATGAATATATACAACCGTTGCAATATTTTATGGTATTACATCTACACATATACAACCGGTACTTTGACTTGCTGATAAAGTAGCAAAATGTGTCGATTTCCTGAATTATAAAATGATATATTCTCATTTTAAGATCCTGCAGAAATTCAAGCGCTTTAGGAGTGCGATAGACGCGACAACGAGCGCATGCAGAACCGATGCGATATTATACACAAAAACTGATGCATTCTATTAAGCTGTACTTACTTCGCTAGAGTATACAATTTCAAGAAAATATCGTTACTCACGTGAGTAGGGCAGTTTGCGTCGCTGTGAGGTAAGACGACGTAAGTGCTTAAGCAAATAGAGGAGAATAAATCTCCGCATTCTGTTTTCACTTCGTGAAAATATGTTTTATGCCTGTTCGTCTACTGGATGCAGTATCATGGCATGTGGATATTGTATATTAGCCTTTAACGCGCATACCGATAGGAAAACTATCGTAAAATTTGACGACAAAGTTTTGACGACCTAGATTATGTATAGGAGAATAATATTCTGCTAAATATATAAAGCCATGCGATTACGTTATCGAAAAAAACAAGTATATGCGAATTAAATCCATTTTTAAAGTCCAATACTCCACACTGTAGAGTTTAAATTACCCGATTTTTATTTTTATTCAAACGTTATTTTTTATCGACATTCTGAAATTCGCAGATCCTGTCAAATAAGATAAACCGTGCGTAATCCACAAATGCAGAGATTGTCATTTAGATATGCCTTTTCAAAATGATCCTGCACACTGTTCGTTTAAATGATAAAACAGTCGATATTTGCATGAACATATCTGTTAGATACAAATATGTCCAAACTTGTACCATGTATCGGTTTGTGTACCACCGCAGAGCGCAAAACAATCTATCGATCTATTGACATCTCTTCTTAATATCCTTTTTCTTTAAGGATATACGTGGTATACATGAATATGTCCAGAAAGTGTCTGGTAGGTTTAATGTTAATAAACGACAATAAATTCGTTAGTTGCGCCGAGTTCCTATTCTTGTATGAGAGAGTAAGGCCAGAAGATCAGCTCGAAGCGGGGAACAGCGGCTGGGAAGAGCGAAGCTCCCAGGTAATCGATATTAGCCATTTGTATTGTACAAAGTATTTAAAACTTATTGGAGCTGCGGGTTTAAATAACGCACTGGTTGCTGTTGTATTTTAATCACTTATGCAAATATGGATTTTCGCAAACTCCCCATATTTGTCTTCGTGCCCCTTGTCGTTTACAAAGGACGGCGGATAAATGAGAGTTAACGTAAGAGGATACCGAGAGTCCACAAACGTGTTCTGTGTTTGGAGGCTAATTAACAGGGACGTTGCAATAGATATTATTATATCTTCGTACTATATACGACAAGTTTGCCTTTCACGATTTACTCTGAACAGAATAAAAACCTCTCGATCCGCAATACACGATCCGCTTGTGGCTACTGTCGGCTCTAATGCAAATACAATTTTTGTGTTTGCGAAGACGTGGCAGAAGGCTAACACATTCGATACCCAAAAATACGCTATGCGAAGACTTAAATTTTCCGCAATAGCAAACGGCATAAAATAAACTCAAAATTACGCGGTAGTTATGTTTTAATTGCAAAACCATGCGTCTCAAATATACGCAAGTACGATATACAAGTGAGTCCAATCCATCGAACATTACTAAAGCAAACGTGAATGGAAGACGCACTCGCTTATACATATATAAACCAAGATATTTATACATATATAAACCATCAGGCGTGTTAAAATCGTCTTACGCGATATACGAAAATCCAAAAATCCAACCAAAGCTATTACTGGCAATAATGGTGGCTATTTCGACTTTTGCGTGCTTAGAGGGTTAAAGCGCAGCTCACCTTCTTTCCATTCTCTCACGCGCCCTAGCGCAGTCCTTACCAGCGTATTTAGCCGGCGGAAATTGGGCGATACTCGGTGGCTTCGCAACGAGGCGGCAGACGAGCAAACGCATAATAACGTAATTCGAGAGACGGCTTCGCAATTTTGCCGGAACGTCTCCAGGCTGAACACGCGGCCGGTTCCGCTAATTAGGAGGATGCGGGAGTAGGCGAGCATCCGTAGGGGTGAAAAGTGAGGGGGAGTGCTCGTTGTATCCGAGCAGCGTATTTTCATTCCCATTCACCGAGGCCCGGTCACAATTGCGGTGGATTTAACAGAGCGAAGCGTAGTACGCAGGTAAAGGGGCGACCAGGTGTAACCGCAGCCGAAACTTGGTGCAATTTGCGCGAATCACCAGCCGTTTCGGTACAGGGTGGCCCTAGCGAAAATAGGTAGGCCTCGAGGGCGTATTTTGCTTGCCCGAAAGATTGGAAATATTATCGCGGTTCGTGGAATTTGTTATCGATTGTTCTCAATTTTCCTTCAATCGCTTTCTTTGTTATGTATCGATATCTTTGTCGATATATAACAGTGTACATGATATGCGTATTTTATTTTCAAGTTCGGCAGACATATACATTTTGTACAAAAAAGGAAGATCGTTCTAATTATAATGACAATGAGCGTTTTCATTTCTTCAAATAAATGGATTTTGTCCACGGAATATTTCGTACATATTATTGGGTTGTTCGGAAAGTAATTTCGTTTTTTCCCGTCAGAGGACTTAATTACGTTTTTTCGAAACCAACTTCACACTTAAGCCGCATAACCATTATATGTCTTGAGAGC
>JBCFXI010000699.1:0-117370 GCA_038496175.1 Ampulex compressa
ATGAATGATATATTTATATGTATATGTATATGTATATGTATATGTATATGTATATGTATATGTATATGTATATGTATATGTATATGTATATGTATATGTATATGTATGTATGTATGTATGCATGTATGTATCGGTGTGTGGCACGAAAGGAGAAATAGAACCACGCGGCTGAAATAACTCGTCGTCCATAGTGGCGAATCGTATTGAGCCAGCAGGATTCGTGGCAAGCCAAATGCACCGCCGGAATTTTTCACTCGGTCCAACATTTCGGGGTGAATTATCACATCTGAGAACACCCGAAAGCATTCTTCGTCCCTGCCTCATTCAATGGTCTTTAATTCCACGCTGATATAACGCGGTTCCCCAAAGCGCCATGGTGGCGTCGCGTTAATAGCATTTTCAAAATAATCACACCGTCCGTGAATGGTGTGAAAATGTCGTGAGTCACTTTTGCCGGAAAATCTTGTCGAGCGACGGAAGTCGCGACTTCTTTTATCACATTATCATCGAAGGGCGAGCTTCGTGCGTTTTGGCATTAATTGTTTTGCAGTTAAGCGAATGAAATCCTTGCTTTACTTTATCCTGAATAACGACTCGTAAACGGGCAACGATTTAAACGATACAAGGGAGAATGTATCGTCGCGAGTGGTATGGCGTGAGACAGATGAAGGAAGATTGTGCATGTCGTCGAAAATGTATTGAAATTCTTAGCAGGGTATAAGGGACATTTTTACGGCTGTTTCGACGGCAATTTCAAAGGACCTCAGGAGTATGTATGGTGTAATATCCCCGAAGCTCGCGCGGATTCTGGTCAAGTGGGAGTCTTGGAATGGCGGTTATTCCGAAGGTGATAAAGCGCCATCCCCATCTTTCAGTCAAAGAGCTTTTCAGTGGAAATCTTTCCCGCACGAAGTCGTATTTATATAACGAAATATATAACGTATTTTATTTCGTACATTTCCTCTTTCTGTATATTTGCCAGAATTATATTTTCATAAATCCGCGTTTCCAGATGCCGCGTTACTTTTCGGCCGTTTGCCCGGTGTTCGGGTGCGAATTAATTTCGTGGTGCGTCATACTTTTTCAAACATTTCACAACCTGGTCTTTTTAGAGGTGCGATAAAAATTTCAGGATTATTTTCAATAACGGAATATTAGTCCATGAACGTGATTAGATTATCGAGCAAAGTTGATGTATAGATAAATATCAAGGTAGATCAATTACCAATTGATAAAGGTCGATAGACCTTAAATCGTCGCTGGTGTAGCTTGTAAGAGGTAGGAGGAAAAAAAAATAATTGTGCTTATATGGCCAGCGCCAGGGGCAGAATATAAAATGTAATAAATATAGGACACGCCTAAGAATCCAACATTCGAATCACGTTCGGACACCGAAACGTGTTCGAGTCCTAAATTCGTTGGTCTCCCGAGTAAACGAAGTCGAGACGTACAGATATCTGTGAGCATATATCTAAAATTAATGCTGATATTGTGCCACGAATATTGCGGATTGCACTGTTCGGAGTGGACAATGCTGCTTCTTGAATTTCTTATACGCAGCTCGGGCCAAGGCACGTGCTCGATTCGCTGAACGATTGGCCAAGGGTTAAACCAAACGTCAGTTTATCCGCGACTTTTTTTCCCAATGCTCCCGAAAAGCTGCATATTCAATATGGAGCATCGTTCGTCCAACAAATTTGACGTACGTCCGGCCATCGAGTTTGGATTTTACTCCGATGTCCTATGAAATCATATTTATCTCGTCGTATTTTTTGACAGTAACCACGTTGCTTTTGACAGAGGCATCGGAAATATTCTTTATAAATGCAAGCGCAATTGGAATATAATTTTATCCGATACCAGGAGCGGTGCTACAATTTATATAAACGCTCTTTCCATCTTTATAGGACTTCGACGTATTTTACGGCTGTATCGAATAGCACCAACAGCCATGCGCTACGCGACCGTCGATCGCTCGAGTATATTTGCCCTCTCACCCGTGAAGCATAACTTCGTGCATTAGGAAAAGTACATTTTCCCTGGTATTCCAATAAGTACTAATACAAAAGAGAAGAAATTAAGAAATGCTACAGAGAAAATGTAGAATCGAGATTATTCAGCGTATTTTTGTTTTTGCTTTAAAGAGAATCGTGATTGTGCGTCCTCGTAAAATATCGGACAATATAACGTTCGTCACTGGAATATTCCTCTTCCAAAGTGCCACATCCTCGCGTTCGGTGGTCGTTTCCAGGTCAGGGAAAGCAGAGGGAGCGCTTCTGGAGGGTCCAGGTAACGTCCAATTCACATAAATTGTAGGGCCTTTCGTAAACCGAAGTGCGGCGCCCGCAGAATGTTACTTGGAATATTATGCAAAACGATAGTTTCCCCGCGAGTCGTGGTCGCACGTTATTACCTCTGCGTGAGCTTTTCGCCCGGCTGTTTTAAGAGTTTTATCGCGCGAAAAGAGAAAAACGGACCAGCCTTCTTTCTCCTGCCCTTATTAAAGTGTCCTTACGAGCATCAACGCGCCATTACCCTTTTATCATTACCTCGCATCACAGTGCGAGTAATTCCACGGCCGTTCACTTGCGCCGATCGGGACGTGATGACCGCTGAGAGCTGTACAACCGCGGCATTAGGACGGATATTGCGTGGGAATTTCAGTACCGTCGTTTCGAGGCGAGTAACGAAACACTCGCGTATCCTTTTTAAGCTCAGAGCCACTGTGCGTTCGCCCCTTGTTCCCACAACCTTCGATCTCGACTCAGAGCTCGCGCAGCATTTCAAACTCGCGACCCTTCTCGACTCTCGAGCCCGCAATCGGGCGAAGACGTTGCGAAATTTCAATGAAACAACGCGGAATGCGCGATGCGGCCTGAATTCACCGGCGAACGAGCCACTGTCATTTTCTGGGACACACCTCGTTAAGTGGATCGCGATTCAATCCGTTTTTACACCGCATTCTCCTCTTCCAATGTATCGGCCCGTAGAATTGCTCGAATGAAACCGTGGAAAATGACGCGTTTGCGACAGTGCTTTCCGAGGTTGGAAAGCATTTAACACGCGGTCATTGTACACTTCTCTAATTAAAGACGGACGAGCTCGGCCTTCTCCGACATCTTGGTCCACTCTCGCGGATTATCGGGGCCATTCCAAAGCACAGGAACGATCATCGCACTCGCACTTCCCTCGAAATCACCTTACCGCACCTTTTCTGCGATTCTTCTAATCCGAGGGAGTATCGAGCTCTCGATTATCTCCTAATCTCGCAAGAAAGCTCCTTCGATTCGGGATGTACAACGCGTCCCTCATAGAGTCCGCGCGGACAAATTGCGGACATCGATTGCACGTTAATCTCGGGTAAAACTGAGCGAAAGGCAAGCGAGGCTATTTCGCTTTAGCCGTCGGGCCCGACGTACGACGATGGGAAGGAGGAAATTGAAAAGAAGCCCCGAAGAAAAGTCTCTTAAGAGTCTTTGTTTTGCCTCCTTCCGCGCCAGCATTCGGCCCCTCCCCCGCTTTTTCCCCGCTGCCCTCTTCAGCTGTCCATCTATCTGCTTATCTGTGCTCTCGCGTGCCCGACGGAATTCCTCAGCTTTCCGCATCCAAGCCCCGTTTTGTATCGCCAGTTCCTGCGACCTCGCTTCTTCAGCGGCACCGCTTTCCGTGTTTTTGTTCATTAAACGAGACGTCCGCCTTGATGCGGGTTAACGGGCTTGTCGTCCTTTATTTTTCATCGGGGTCGGGAGAAGGAGGATGTCCTCCTTCGCGGAATTGAAGGATCCAAAGTTTTTCAATAAAGCCCGCCTGAACTTTTGGATCTGGCCGACAGAAGCGCGGATCAACAGATTCGCGGATCGCGTGTAAAGGCGCGAAATGTAACGCGAGTGTTACTCGCGGTTTCTTATAGTTAGAGTACTGTTGTTGAAGTTGGAAGGAAGGCGATGAAAGGCTGTAAGTGGTTAGGAAGGTTGGAGAATTGGAGGTTTGGCACGCTTTTGGATTGGAAGGTAAATTCGCATCGGATCGCGATCCGTGCGAGGAGGATGACTCGTTGTTTTTTGGAAGGAGGGTTGGAAGTAGGGGTATATACAGGGTTCTCGAATAGGAATGAAAGGGAGGGATTATCGTTGTTCTCTCCAGCGCCCTGTTTTATTAGAGTATTTTTCCTACCGCGCCTCGCTTGCTCTCCTTCTCCCCTTTGGACTCTGATGTACGAGCCTTTCTCAGGCGCAGCACAGCTTTCCCCGCGTCTTGAGCGGAATTTACAAGACACATTGCCGCGTGGATGGAAGAAAGCGCCGTGTCTCCTTGTCCTTTTAAACCAGCGTGTGAGTCATGAAGGGGATGATCTTGTTTTTGAATATCCACTTGATTTATTTATCGCGCGATCCACGCTCCTTGCTCCCTGGAAAATGCACGCGAAAGAGGAACATCCCTGGATGTAAAATAATAAACAGAGGTGAAATTAAGATAACTCTTGCATCTGGTCTTAGCTGGTAATCACTTTCCACGCTTAATAATTTCTCCATCCGATGATAATAGAGTAAATCTTTGAGAGAAGCGTGAGAAAGATAATAATTATAGCCACTTGGCGTGTGGCTCGATAACGAGGGTTTATTAAAATTTAGAGATACAAATGAGAATCCAAAATATGAAAATCAACCGGATTGAAATTAATTGGATTAATCGAGAATATATAACGACAGGAGGGAGTAAACCGCTAATGCGAGGAGCCAAAGTGAAGCCTGCACCGATATACGTGATGCGCCATAACTTTTAAAATCCAATGCCAAAGTTCCGCGAATATAACGAGTTTCCATGAGCAGCGCCGGGTCTCTGGCTGTATCAAAGGAATTTGCCTTTGCAAAATGAGTTATCGATTGTACGTCATATTGAGAAAGCCGGAAGGAAACAAAAATATCCGCTAACAGTTTGCCGGCTCGACGTACACCGCGGGGTCTAAGAGGAGCACGGATAGCTTTGGAGGAAATCCTTTTAAGAGCCGTTGTCTCGCCATCCCCATATCCTACTCGGCTCTGATTTTCCTTTTTTCCACAGCTGCCTCGCCTGTCACTCGAGATATCGATCCGCCTTCTCTCGTATCGCGTAAACGCCTCTCACAGTCTTTCCACCTGGACACATGGCGATGGTATCATCGATTTATACTCCGGCTTGCATAGCTCTTTTCGCGTCTCATCGATCCCCGCGAGCCCTGTTATTCTTCGATTCTCTTACGGACCTTCGTCTCCGGTCCAGCGAGTCCAATATCACCGCCCTCTTACGTCGCGATATTATATTTTATAAGAATTGCATTTGATCCGCTCTTACGTTTATTTCCCGCATTAGCATACAAAGTGGTCGCATTAGCATGCAAAGCGGCTTCCTTGACACACAGCACCTCGTCGCGCGTTTCGAATTCTCAGCCGAAAGTGTGTAAATCCTTTAACACGATTCTCGAGCATCGGAGCTCGCATCGGGGGATGGCTTCGGAGAAAAAGGCGGAGAAGGTAAGTTAGAGGCGAGTTAGCGATCCATCATCGCGCGAGGAAGCTATACTCTTAGATCGAGCCTCGAAAAACGCACTTCGGTGTAACCGCGGAACAGAGTCGAAATTTTGCGCCAATTTGACGCGAGCAAATGCCGCTTGCGCGTGGCCAAGGTTGAAAAGCGAGATTTCTCGAAGCGCCCGGTCTAACCTCCTCGAGGATCTCATTCCATACCCAGGCGTCGTACGACTGCGGCTCTTTACCGTATAAATTTTTCCCTCTTTCTTCTTGTTGCATTAACCCACTTTTTCGCGCAGCCACGCTAAGCGTTGCGATTACCTGCCTCTCCCGCCGCGGAACAAAGGGTCCGTCCTCGCGTTGGACCGAGCCCCGAAATTTGCAAGGGGCGACAGTCGGCCGGTTTGCAGAAAATGGAGGAAGGCAAACGAGCGTTTGGGATGACCTGCAGCGAGGAACAGTCGAGGCGCGGGAATTTAATCGGTGTAATAACTTTATCAGGTTACTCCCTCGCTGTATTCCTCCTCCTTGGTTTTAGTGGTCATCCGCGTATCGGAGGGGAATGTAATTCTCTGCGCGCCCGAAGTAAGGCACGCCACGTGTTCTTTGGCCTCGCGCTTATCGCACGGGATCGTCTTCTGAAACAGGCGAAAGGCCGACCTATAAGAGGGGCAAACGTATTACGGACCCTTTTTCCTCCTCCTGGAGGAACAATGTACTGGAATAACGGGGAATAGCCTTGAGAACATCCGCCCTGGGTTCGAGCGTCCATTAAGCGTTACACTTTTTGTATATTGCTTATTACGTTGTTGGATGGTTTATACGGTTGGAGGTACGGATAAATCATAAGTTCGAGAGAGAGAGAGAGAGTAGATGCCGTGGTCTTGAAAGTTCTAGATGTAGAATGGAGAAAATGGAGAGAAGAATAGGTGCTCGCAATGTTTCGTCTCTTGTAAGGAGCCTCTTCGGGTATATTTAAAAGCTGAATTGTGCAAAGAAGAAGAGGGCTCGCGCAAGAGTTGAAATGTCGTGAGGACCTGTTCTGTTCTTTTTTACTATATATCTGGAATTTTTACTGCTCGTTAAGACCACGATATTTTCGTACAATTATCGAGCAAGAAGATTAGAAGTATCATGTCTTCAAAAAATAATTTCGAAGTGTATTTGAAAGATGGAACTCCTTGGAATTGTTCTTGAGAGGAGAGATCCGTGATGCTCGAACATTCGGCTTGTCACGTTTCACGTTTTACAAGTGCGGACTGAGAGATTCTCTTGGCAAGCTATTCTATTCCTTGCCTTTTCTAGCCACGGTATACATGAACGCTTCACAGTGTCCGCGTGTCCAATAAGAAGACAGCGGGATGTTTGAAGGATCGACGTTCCTTTTTCTTTTCCCAAACGCGGTGCATCCGATCAATAACGTAAACTCTAGCCGCTGCGAAAGAGCAAAAGGCGAGGATATGCTGGGCATAAAAGAAATTGGCCGACGTACCGCTGTTCTTCAGGCCTCTTAACTCTTTGGAACACAGGATTACGGAAAATAAAAAAGACCCACGTTGCAGAGAAATTTTATCGCGCCTCAAATTAAACGAAATTCGTATCTTTTTATTACCAAAGGAATCGCGTAATATAAAAACAACAGAAGTAATAATAATTAAAATCAATTTATCGATGATATTACCTATTGTTTTATTTGAGTAAGACTAAATATGAACCCACGCGCGTGCAACCATTGCAATATTTCGAGGCGGGTCTAAAAATGTCCCACCACACTGGCCACCAGATGTTTTATCACTCTATAGAAAACTTAACCAAAGGGTGACCTGGCCGAATAACCATAAAACATCTGGTGAACAACTGCTTGCTCGGGTAAAAATTAATTAACCATGGAACCATCAGCCCTACCCTTTCAAGACCAAACCAGTATCTTCAATTAAATAGCCAGTTAAATAGCCGATAATTCTTCCAACGATTAGGAACCTCGATTCAAACAATACGCGAGTACACATCGATAGGTGATCCCTCAACAAGAAGTGGCCAAGAATCATACTGGAACTTCCAGTCAAACATCAGGCGAGTACACACCGACAGGCGATCCCTCAGCCAGAGGTAGCCAAGAATCGTATCGAGGAATTCCATCAATCGATACTGTAGCACAATTCGATGGGCGATCCCTCAGGCTGGAGCGAGTTACAGTAAACGACTCGGACACAACCAACTTCGTTATTCATTCTCCAAATACACACGTTGCCGTTACATCGCTAGAGCGTTCGATTCTCGAACCTTGACTCCGGATCCTGTTAACAGGCACGAAACCCTCGTCGCCAGTCCTCGATATTCCAGCACGTACGAAAAATTACCAAACATCTCGTACGACTCACGCATCAAGAGTAGGGTCTGGGAAACCTCACCAAGGCACCAACCCAAAACAGATTACCCGACCTTACCTTCCTCTCGCTCCTGTCCCTCCATCTTCCTTCTCCCCTCTCTCTCTCTCTCCTCCTCCTCCCAACCACAGCCTCGCCTCGCCAGCAGCCCTTCCAACCTCAACTGCAAAACGACCAGCGTTGTGTACCGATGAATTATTTTATCGCCTCTCCTCCGAGGTAGCCTGCAAAGAAGGAGGATTCGGGCAGAAAGACAGGGGGGAGACTGGTTTGAATACCGTCTGCACATTCGTATCGGGGTTAGCGATCGCAAGTACCCGAGTTCGCGTAGTACGAAGGGGAGGAGGAAAGAAAGATCGGCCTGGAGGGGAGCGAAAGGGCGAGGGAGAGGAGGGTGGAGGGAGTGAGAGGGAGGAAAGGAGAGGGCGAGCCAGTCACTGGGTGTGTATGTGTGTGTGTGTGTCTGTAAGGGAGCAAGAGAGAGAGAGAGAAAGAGGGGGAGGGAGAGCGAGAGAGTAAACGAGATAGGGAAAGGCGGAAAGGGGGGAAGGAGAAGGAGTGCGTCACGAAAATCGATAGAACGTGGCTCGCGTACGCCGGGGGAAAACGAAGGCGCAAAAGTTTCGGCTATAAAATCACGCCTGTGGTAGGCTCAGACGACTATTACCGGCTCGACTGGCGGCGAAGCCAGGGCCAACCGCGTTTCCAGCAGCGCCTGAAGAGGCTTATCCGCTGGCGAAATCAGAAAATGCGGTTGAGCCGGCTCCAGACTGTAAAAACCGCGATAAGATCTGCGCCTGATCCTGTTACGAGGGTATGAAGTTTCCGAGGCGATGCTACCGTTATAAACTATTTGGCCAAGTACGGGGACTCCATTTTGCGGGATTTCAGCCCGTGGACTTTTGCCCCGGGAGCTTTCGAGCTGGCTTCGCTTAGTATCACTTGAGGAGAGCGTAGCCGCGCTTATTCTTATTCGCCTCTTTACCACTCTCCGATACCTGGTCGCCCTCTCCATCGACGATGCTCCTGTAATGGCAGAAAGCGTTTCACGCTCAAGCACGTAATTACGGAAGTTCGAACAACAGCTGTACTCGCGATGGTCGTTCGCTTTTCACAGTCGCGCGAGTAGCCTCGAGGAGTGTGTATCCGATGAGATACGCGAGGCGTGCGTTGTAAGGAAGGAGCTCGATAGCGCCACTTTTTTTCGAGTATGGAATATTAACACTAGAACTATCAAACCAGTCAAGACGACTGGTGAGTCTTTTCTTTAAAGAATCGTAGTACTTCATAACGATGCATTTCTTTTGAGATTTTCCATGATTTCCATACAGTATTTGGATGATCATTTTGATATACTGAAATTTGCATTTACTTTCTCCTTTTTTAAATATACACGTGGTGCTCTAAATATGCTCAGAAAGTTGCTGGTTAAGTTAAGGATGCAGGACCCGTGCATATTACATCTGGCTACCCTGAGCTTCACCCTGAGCCACATAATGATATTCCCGTGAAAAATTCACCGCAGGCTCCCTCGAAAGACCAACAGCTGGGCGGGTCTGCTCTCCCCTTTGCGAGACACGTCGATCGCGGCTCGATTCTCAATACTGTGCAAACTTAAAGACGCCCCCCGGCCGGACGGATGGCTCGAGCTACACCTCGAAGTCTTTGGCGAGTACCTTTGACCCGTCCCTTAACCTGGACCTTTGGGAGCAGGGCGCTCGAACGCCAGGACCATTGTCCTCTCCTTTGACTCGGCCCAACGACCGTGCCCTCCATTCTGATGCTTTATAATCGGCCCGAGCCCCTTGTTTCTGCCATTCCTCCCTATCTGCCTGTTATCTCCAAGGGGAAACGGCGCGTGTACTAACTCGAAATTGGAAATGCGTCCCGGTCGTTCCTGGGAGTGTAAAAACGCCGATGAGATCCCCGCTTAATCCTGTTACGTAGGCGAGAGAGGAAAGCTAAGACCGGGAATGGCCGAGGTGGGATTGTTTTGCGACGATTCGGTGTCGGGCTCTGCGGTCATTTTGCCGCCGGCTCGCCTCTTCGGGACTCTCGATCGCGGCGCGGATATTCGAGTATCGCCCGGTCGAATCTCTCGCTGGTTTAACGGCGGGCGCGCTTTAAAGAGGAGAGCTTAATCCTGGGAAGGTTGAGAAATGTACTCCCGGATCTTCTCGCACGATTTATAACGAGTGGACGCTGCTCCATGGTGATTATAGCGCGTCCAAAGCGCATTGTGTATACCGCTGTTGGGGATTGTAGGTTTATTGGGGGATTCGTTTCGCTTATTTGATTAATTATCGCGTTAAGCGCGAAAGGAATTCTTTTCGCGGTTGGACGAAGATTAATGGGATAGTATTTTAAATGATAGTTGGTGGGATGAATGTACGATTGGGTTTTTTAGTGTTATCGGTTGAGATATTGAAGCGTGACTTTTTGAGGAATCGTTTATCCTGAGCAGTGAATTTTGTATTTTGAGGTCTTTATATAGTAAGAAGCGATTGGCCCTTATTGCGATCGTGTTTTTTTTTTTCTTGAAGCTTGGGGAAAGACGTTCCTGGTCTTTCAAGTCAGCCAATAATGAATGTCTTTGAGACGAGACGCGGCTCTTGGAAATATTTGAAGGCCCGTGGGATGAGACACGCGTTTCCTTTCCATTTAGCCTCTGATGTATGGCTGGTGCTTTGAAAATATAGTCCCTCGCGAATCTTATCTCCCCGTAAGTGCCTTCCTATTCACTTAAGGCTTTGTTAGTCATATTGGGGGTTTGGCTGCGCGCGGATGTAACAAACGATGATCGTCGCTTTACTCGATCCTCCGTCACGAACGTGGCGTGTGGTTTTTCAAGGCGGGAGCCTCGTCCAATCGGTTTTCGACCTTCAATTTTTAGCCAGGAAGTTTTGTACCGACGCCTGTATACGATGAATAATGAATTTGATTTTTTCTACTTTTACTAATGCAGTACAAAATATTTTAACTTTTTGTTTTCACTCGATTGCTCGTTTATTTATTTATGTATGGAGCAGGAGATGAGCCAGTTTCCGTTTAGATATATTGTATTTATACGTATGGCGCCCTTATCGATTAAAAGCCAAGTCAATTTAGAGATTAAATCTGGTTACTGCGCCAAAATATCCGCACTATTGAACGACGATAAATCGAGCTATCGAAGGATTGAAAATAGGACGAACATCCGTATATAAAAATAGCCATAGGCAGAACAACGTGAAGCGTAATAAAGGGATGGCCAGCAATATGCCGTCGGGGCGTATTTTCAAATACCCTTTGCGACCTAAAAAAAATTCCACGGCACGAAATAACGGCAAATACGAAATAAACGATCCCGAAGTTTTCTCCCCGGAATTTCAATTTGTGAGTTCCACGATTTAACGGCGCAGTGCCTTCGCGACATTAATCTGTTATAAAAACCGGGAGTGGTTTCACACCTTTTTCCAGCTTTTTCCCTGTAAAATCTGAATTTGCCGAGCTCCGTATTCGAGGCAGGCGGCGCTCTTTTACCCAAGAGTAAATTCCGAGACAAAATTATTTGAGAAAATAAGCGGAGGCAGAGACGCATAAATGACATGATTAAATAAAATTTTTATCCAGAAATGTCACGTAGGAAGATACTGAGATATTAAAGCGCCTCGCGGTATTCACTCGCACGACGACGAATTACGTTCCTGGCAATTTCAGAAGCAGGAGTCTTTGGAGTAAAAATTATAATCTCAGAAGGAAGATTATAAACGAGGCAAGGAAAATAGGGGATAAAACGTGAGACGGTGTTTGAACAATATTACAACATCCGCGGCGCGAAGCTCGAAGCAAATAGGCAAACAGGCATTTTGGCGATGAGGGTGTAACGTGCAGGGCGATATATCGTCTAACATGCGTTATTTGTCATTCCCATTCTTCGGCCAGTGCAAAGTCGCTTGGTAAACCGTTACGAGAACACGGCGCACTTGGATAAATCTACTGTTGAACTACGTATTAAAAATGATTGCCAGATGTGAGGAAGGAAAAATGACTCGAATACGGACGGTTGTGGGAGTATTTTAGCATTCACGGTTATACTTGCTCTCCGTTAATAATGATATCAACATTCGGTCGTAAACCACAGCTTGGAATACGAATGTGCGCAAGGTCCTGTAATTGATTAGCATTCAACTGGGTTGGTTCACCCAACTAAGGGGTTTAATTGCTTTTAGTTCACTTAGGGGCATTATCCAGCGCCAGCGCTATTATTAGACTGTATTGCAAAGGGCTATTAGCTAGCAAACGCTATAAATTCTGTACGAGGATGAATTTTTATTCCGCCCGACTTTTTGTCCCGGCTTTGTTCACCATTAAGATCGTGACCTTTCGCCTTCTCGGCGCAGATTGCCTTCATAATTAGAAACCACGTACTCGGGACAATGCAATTTGGGCGTGCTTGAGGCACATCAACTAATTTCCAATGTGGAAAATGCTTAAACCAGTGCGGCCTCAAGGATGCGTCGTTTAACTCGCGCTTTTCTGTTTTGAAGAGGATATCGAAGATGGTAGAGAACGGTTTTGGAATTTGTGCGATAATCTGTGACACGTTTTGTAGGATTTTGTGCGCGCGAAAGGATTTTACTGGTCGGCCATCGGAGAATGTTCGAATTGGAGTGTCATTCTACGCCGTTGCATTCGAACTGCGTGTGGATATTGGTGTTTTCGCGTGAAATTTTAACGAAATAAATTTTTACGACAGCTCGTGACGCAGTAAATCTGGGTTTAGGTAGGTGCGCAGGAAAAATTACATGCTAACATTTATGAATGGCGCGGCGCGGGTTATTCCATCTTCGTCGGGCCTCGAAAATAATTTCTGCCCTCGGATATTTTATTCCGTTTCCGCTTTAACACGACGTACCGCGTTCGCGCGACAGGTGTAACGCGTAATATGAAATAATCAGTCGAAGCGACTGCTCGAATTTCGAAGCGAGCCTATGCTGTACGATGATACCCATTTCGATAAATCGTTCCCCCTTTAATGAAACCGGAGAACAACGTGGTTTTAATCGAACACGCGGAAACATTTCATCGTTTCATCGCTGTATAAACATTTTATGCATTTCAGGTGTCCGACGCGTATCAATTATTCTACTCGTACGCCAATGCAAACAAATTTATACGCGTACATCCTATGGCCGGTATAAACACTTCAGGTGGGGAAAGAATTGAAAAAGCAACAATATAAAATAAACCAAAGCGTACCTTTAAAATCCTTCCGTGCTCGGCTCTTTTGTCTTTTCCATAAAATCTCCTTAGCAACGAGCAAGAGACCACTCGCATAACGCTCATCTTTATCTCCTACACGCATTATTAATCGTACAACTTCGCTTCCACTGTTGAACAAGGATAAAGGACACTCTCAATCACAAATGTATAACCCAAAGCAGTCACAGCCCACAGTACCTAAAAAAGAAGAAGAAAAAAAACGCATAACCAATTTCTCTTATAATACAATCAATTTCTTAATAAATAAAGTCTCGAATTTCGAAGGAAGACCAGAGGAAGTAGAGTCATATCTACTGGTTTGTTTCTCTTAAATCTGTAATTTAATCTTAAATCTTTCTCTAACTTAAATCGTTCTGGTTTATCATTCTTAAATCGGAGACTCCAATCTACACGATAAAAAAAAATGTTGTTTCAAGTATCGAAGTAGACTCGTTTATATTTATAGCGTTTTGAAAGACAAACTTTTAAACAGCCCACCCTTTATTTCTAATGGCCGCTTTATCGTCCAAATGGCAGATCGAGAAATTCCCGTAGGAGACGTACGCGCAAATGCGCCAGCCACCAGAGATATTGGGGACGTGTACGCCATCATACGAAAGCCATTGTGGCGCCGAATGTACAGCGGCGTATGCCGATTTCGATGCAAGATGAAAGGGGCGGCTTAATAAATCAGGCACAAGGCGCCACGGGCCCTTTGTACGGTTCGTCGAATCGGGGATTGGGAGTCGAACAAAAAAGCCGATAAAGGAAATGCCTCGGCATACATACTGCTCGCCGAGTCTCCCAATTCTGGCCCAGGGGATTTGCTCGATATTTGATTTCGAGGGGCATTCTTCGATTTAAGGGGCGCAGAAGGGCGGAATGCGTAAGGAATCGGATCTGGAATTTCGAATCTCCGCCGGGCTTAAGTTCGTTCCTCGCGACGATTATTCATTCGCGAGCTCGGAGCGTCGCGTGATACGAGGAGATATAGCCCGAGCGAAGGTCGGGGCAGTTCCTTTAATGGTCAGAAAAAAAGGATAGAAGGAAGGAGTCGCGGGCGGCGCCGGTTATTTCCTTGATTCCCCTTTATTTTAATTTCGAGAGCGCGTGCAGGCCAAATTGAATCAGGATGGAAGTCTGAAGTTGGCTGATTCGATTTGTTTGGCGCGCCGGGCGATGCGTAAAATTCTAATGAGTTATAAAGTCGCTGATAAAAATCCCTTTGGCCGCGAATTGGAATATTTTACATCCGCGAAACGTTTCCCGTAATTGGATTCCGCCACGGCTCTCTCCGAACGGACCTCGTATTCATTGAATTTAATGATGTGGCTCGCATACACGTGTCCGTTTCTAACGATCAACGAATCGGCAGATTTTCCAGTCGCGCTTCATATATAACCCATCTACTGGTTTCTTCTTAAATTATAGGATATGGCAAGACAGTTGCTTGAAATTTGAACAGCCGGTCAGTCTTTTCATTCTTAAATCGGAAACCTTCAGGATAAAAAAACATGTTTTAAATATCGATGTAGATTCATTTTATGGCGTTTTTAAGAACACACTTGTAAATGTCTCCACCCTTTACTATCCTCTATTTCTTTTCTCCCTTATTTCAAATCGATACATAAGGTATATACGATTAGAGAGGTATATACGCTTATCGCGAGGTGACGAGACAATCGCGAATCCTCTGGTATTATCGCATTAGCGACTCGTCGATGGAGGAGGCATGATTCGCACGTTTGTAAAATATAACAACCATCGATGGTACGTCCGCCAGGAGCTCCCGGGGCATGTAAATCCTTGGGCGTGCAATTTGTTCAACGCCCAACGGCTGCCGGTGGAATTATGTAAATGCCGCTGAGGGGAATTGGGTGCACTCTTCGCTCCCAGCGTTAAGTCGAACGACATTTCTTCGGCGCTTCGCGCGGGGAACATTGTTCCACCGAATCACGTTCGAAAGATTTGTCAGCCATCAGAAGTCCCGACGTTTATATCCCCCGGCATACTTCGATCGAAAACTTTAAATCCCCGCTGACGTAAAGCCGCGTATAAAAACTTATGAACTCGGCCCCATTTTCATACGGCGATACGCCTACGAGCTCCTTGCAGGAGCTCCTCGGCCGACAGGAGCGCCGAGGCGCTCCGCGAATACTTAATATAATTTAATTAGCGGCCCCCGATAATTAGCGGCCCGCCGTGCGGATATTGGCGATGATCGAGGCCGAGCGAAGTCGACGAAAGGGCGGGGTGCAGCCCAGTGGAAGTTCAGACTTCCATCCGAGAGCAGAAGTCTCGCTCAACTCCCGATCTCTTCCTCTCGAACAATTCCCCTTCGACGTTGGCGCGAATAAAATGCGCGATTCTAGAGCGACAGGCGTCACAACAGGTTTGGAGCGAGCCTTCGAGCATTCGAGGAGGGCCCGAATGCTCTTGTTATACATGCAAATTGAACTTGCCAATTTCCGCATGCTTGTCTTGGTTACGGATGAACTCGCGTTAACTGGGAGTGAACACATCGCTTCCTGTATCGGATTTAATTAAAACTTTCCCGAAGTCGCGCCGGTTCTTTTCTTCCCGTCGAGGATGCGGCTATATGCAGAAATGCCGAGAGGCTGGCTAAAAAGTCGGGAGTCACGCAACGGAATAATCGGCTCGAGATCGCTTATTTTCGAAAAACAATGGCCCTATCCTAGTAGTGCCTTGTTCGCCTTGGTTATAAGCATTTGTGCTCTCGTTAAAAAGCCTCCTGCGTTGCGTACCGCCGGATAAATTCTCCCCGTAGGCCGGAGGGAAATTTTTAGAACGGCATTAACATATATCACGCCGCCATTCGACTTTATATCACCATAATCGTATAACCAACGCGGGCATAAAGAGCAGCTAACGTAGCACTGACCGTTACGACTTTGAACCTTAACCGTAACCGTAAAACACAACGTTTAAGCGTCGATATTTCTTCCTACAGCCATCCGGAGGAGCAATCGTGGATACCATCTCGAAAATTATTGCCAGCGCGACGCATTCGCGCCGCGAGACACGCGGTTCTACCTTTTGAGGAACATGGGGATGTAATAAAATTCGATCGCCGGGACGCGAGTGTATTTCAGTCGCGTGGAAAGTCCTTTACGATGTATTCAAGCCCACAGCGCTACTCGCGATCGATCCTTCGTCATCCGCTAAGAGGACGTTTTGCACACTTCTCAGGATTCCGTGGATATATCGTGAAAGTGTCCCTACCAATTGCAAACGCGTCCAACGTGACTTTGGCACGGATAATGGCTTCGTACGCGTCCTTCGTTTCTACCAATCCAGCTTGCGTGGGATTCTCATGGAAACAGAGGAGTATCTCCTTTGGACAGAGGGGAGCTAGAATGCCTCGGGTTTAAGGACGAATGAAATCCCGAGTCGAGTGTCCAAAGAACGGATGAACTTTCCGAGTTATTCCAGGTGCTCATGCCTCAGCTTGAATGGGGCCATCCACAATTAACGCGGCCCAAGGAAGCCGGGGCGAAGTCGATTGGGATCTCTCGCTGGTACAAACAATCGTGTTTCCAAGTGGCACGAAATGTTTTATCGAGTGCACCCTCGAAGGTAAAGCCCTTCGTACTTCATTCACTTCGCTCTCCGCGATATCGTGCGGTCAATCGAAGATTAAAGCCGGTCCCGGCTGGTTCGAAATAAATATTTGCACTGCCCTCTCTCTCTCTCTCTCTCTCTCTCTTTCTTTCTCTCTCTCCTTTTTATCTATCTCTCCACCTCTCTTCTTCTCTCGATCACAGAAAAAGAATAGAAGAGAAAGGAAGTCGTCGACAAAGCTGCGTCGCTTTCTTTACCTTCTCCCTCCCTCCCCTCCTTCGATTACTCCCACCGAGCGGCGTCCAATTATATGTTAAAAATGTACGCCGCCAGGATCGTTGTTCCGTCGAGGCCGAGCGCGAACTTTGATCGCGATTGTTGGACTTGTATAATTGGTTCCCACAATGGGGGAGGGGGATTGGATTTGCGCCGCGATGCGATTTTTATTCCGCCTCCGAGCACTTAGCCGCCCTGAGATTGAAACAGGGCACAGTGCCTCGGACTTCGAACAATGTTTCGTTAATACTGCAGCTCGACCTTCTAATTTACGCGGCCGGCTGTCGCGCTAAGGGCCATTCGACTCGGCCCGGAGCCGCTGTTACGAGCGCTTGCGGCCCAGGAGGTCTGATGTCTGATTCATACGGCGCATTACTACTACCAACTGGAGATCTCCATCGTCCGCCGGCCGCTAAACCGCGCTATTCCACTGACGGATCTCCGCCTTCTCGTCGAAGCGCGGCTTCCGTTAACTGGGTTAACTGGCGGCACGATTTGTGCGGCGATACGATAACGCGGAGGACCTTCGTCGAAGGTGCACCACTGAATTCGATTATTGGCGATCGCACGCTTGGATTTGGCGAATAAGCTTTTTGCTTGGGATTGATGGATCCTCGCTTGGAAGCGAGGGGACGCGTGTTGGAAGTGAGCTATGGCTTTTTGAGGGATAATATAGTTGTGTATATAAAGAATAATAATGACAAAATAAAAATAAGTGAGGTATATAAATTTGCTGCGGTTGTTTATAGATGGCTTTGGGTACAGACGACTGGTTTTTTCATCGCGAGAAAGGCATGGAGGATGCTTTGAATTATAAATGTGCAACCAGTTTTTTTCTTTACGATGATGACTTGAATTTTGGAGAATACAACTGGAGGAAACAAAGTTGTAGATCTAATAGATGATAATATATAATTATAGTGATCAGAATGTGCGAGTAATTTGAAAGTGATCAAGGTGGAAGTGTGTGACATAATGCTTCTATTTTTATCCGAACATCGTGAAAACTTGAAACTTTCTTTTGCTTCTCTGCACACCTGGAAAGATGAAACTGTTCTTCAAGACCACTGTATTGACTGTTATTTAAGGTGGAAGTGTTTATATGCCGCTTCTCGTGTATCGTCTCGCCTTGTTTGCGCGTATCGGTTATTCTATCTCTACAGAAATGAGCGCGTTGTCTAGGAAAATGGATGAAATTTATCTTTGGGCGTTATTCTTCATATCCTGTCAGCCACGAGAATATGCTGCAATGATATTGCGTACTGTTCGCATTCGTACACGTTACGACTTAGTGGCAGCCTTCCAGGGAAGCGGATATTACCTTACGGTCCATAAAAATATTTCGTCATTCCGGCTGGCGAGCTTTCAGAGCTCGCATCCTGATAACGCAATCAGAAACCGGATGGAGAATTTTGAACCATTAAGTCGCGAGGATTAATCGCTCGCCAAAATTCACGATTCGTCTTAAATTCGGCATCTTTGATATCATGAAGATTAAAGAATGTCTAAAATTCCTCGGGGGAGATAGGATCACCGTGTGTTTGAGAAAAAGCCACCGCAATTTTGAGACTTAAATTGGTTTTCACGGTCTTTCCGGTCCTTTCAGCCACTTTTCTTTATCAAAACAATTTTATTCGCGAGCTGCTCCTTAGTCCTTTCTCACTCGGCCGTGTTATTCCAAAAACAAAGCCGGGTCCCTGTGTATCACGGTGCTCTTAAGCTTTTTCCCTCGTCGTTACGTAACGCTGGCAAGACATCGCGCCCTACGTTCTCCGCCGTAACGTTAACTCTCGTAGTTCTAGTCACTAGTTTAACGAGCATGCTCTTCCTCCGGGAGTACGCCCTGGCATCGTCGCGATGCTTTCAAAGAAAACCACGGTTACGTGTAGAGTAATTTAAGTAAACTTCGCCGCGAAATTCCAATTCTGTGCACAACGGTTAGAAACGGTTCGACCGCGGCTCCTATACCCTGCATGCGGGATTTCGATCTTATCCTGAATTTCAAAGCCAACAGGATAATTCTCAAAGAAACTACGGGGAAATCGAGGACGGAAATATTCCTCCTCTCACAGCCAACACGATGATTTTCAAAGAAACCAAAGACAATCGAGGACAGAAATATTCCTCTTCCCACAGCGAGCATCTCTTATAAACCTACATATCGATATCATACCAGAACCAAGCATAGTTAACTTCTGTCCTCCAGAACTATAGGGTGGGCTATCTACTGGTTTGTTTTTAAATTATAGGATATGGCAATACTGGTACGACCTAGAAGTTTGAACAGCTGATCAGTCTGAATATTCTTAAATCGGAGACTCCAACCTTTACGATAAAAAAGAATGTTTTAAATATCGATGCAGACTCATTTTATAGGGTTTTTAAAAAGAAACTTTTAAATGGCTCACCCTATACGATATTCTACCAGAACCAAGCATAATTAACTTCCGTCCTTCCAATCCCACGAAGCTAATCTCGATCAAAGTCCCTCATCGACGTCTTAAATCAACTTCGCGCGCAATTAACACGAAGCATACAAGAGAAGAAGCTACCAATCGGCTCTCGAATATCTCCAGGAGACCGATAAGTCGCTCTGGCGCGCTCGTTAAGGGTCCTCGAGTTCCTCCAGAGCGCCAAGGAAATCCGGGAGTTCCATCGAGCCGTACGACGGGTGGTAGCGTCGAATCCATCAGGGTGCGTCTTTCGCGTATTATATCTTCAGCCAGGTCGAGGAAGAAGGCCGAGTCAAAGGGAGCCTCTCCTAGGGCGGCGCCACAGGAGTCGCCTTAATGCCACCGACTTCTCCCAGCGGGGAATGAAAATTTCTCGCGAGCTTCGCCACCGCCGCGACACGTACTCCTGGAATTTCCTGGATTCCCAACCGAAAGCGCTGACTCCTTCTTCTTCTCCGCTGCTTCAGGTTCTCTCCTCCTCCCTCCCTCCCTCCCTTCCTCTCCGTGGGTACGTGACGCGACCAGGAGGTGAGCTGGACGTAGAAAAGGTTTAAGTGCTACAGGTGTGTCGCGTATTTGTCGCCATTTATCCCGTCCCTCATCCGCCAAAGCCACTCGACCTGCTTTCCAGCGACATAATCCGATTGCTGCGAATTACCTCTGGGCCCGGGCCGAGTTCCCTGTCCCTGGACCCTCGACGATCGATCAGGACGATTCTGGATGCGGGCAAACGCTCGCCTTTCGAGGGCACGTCCCGATCATTCGAGGGTTTACGCTGCTTCCTATGCCCCCGGATGATTGAATCTCGATGATAATCGGCCGTAAAGCGGAGCGAAGGAATTCCTTGGGAAATGCCGGATATTTGGTGGTACCGCGTTCTTTTGATTGGGGATTATGCGGAATGTTATAATATATGTTTTGTTTCTTCTTTCCTTTTTTTTCCAAGGCTGTGTATTTTTTTGAGATTTTCCATGATTTTCATGCAGTATTTAGATTATGATTTTGATTTACTGAAATTTCATTTTATTCTCCCTTTTTTTTTTTTAAATGTATGTGGTGTTCTAAATATGCCGAGAAAGTGGCCGGTAGTTCTAGTGTTAAGGAGAAAGAGATAAGAGGGAGGATATGAATTTATGTATGTATAAATGGATATAGATTGGTGAAAGAATGTTCGAATGTTTTGTTAGTCAAGGCCTCGTTATTTTTTAACTTCAAGATCAGGAGGTCGAGATCCTCCTCTGTTGGGCTGACACGATTGCAGGTAGTGAAAGACTCCGTTTTTGTGGAAACGTTTTTTTTTTATAGAAAGAACGTGCGAGGATTTACGATATTTTTATAAACTATACGCTAACAATGTTACGGTCGAACGAATTGTGCGATGTATATTTCATTCGAACAAGTGTGCTTCGATGTTCGTTTAATATTTTATTCACGCCATTCATTTCATATTATCGTTTTAAAGTTCATCTGAGTATTATATTACTTATTATCAGTGCCTTCTATAATATGATGGGAATACCTTTAAATTTGATTACCTCTAATTTGCTATGGATTCGTAGCAGCGGTCGATATAAGTTATGAAATTGCGGCAACGCGGGCTCTCTTCGTGAAGTATTTCGCGGGTAGTAGTACAACTATGCAAATAATAATCAAGGTTTACACCGAACGAACATTGCCTCTGGAACACGGTAGACATCCGCCTAATTGAAATTGAATTTACATTTCTCCAAGTGCTTCCTCGGAGTGTCTCTGTATGCGATGAGAAGTATGAAGATGCTTATGTCCTACACTCGCCAATATTTAACCACCTCAAAGATAAATCTTTCACAGCGACAACCGCTTTTTCTCTCTACCACGCTCCTGTTTTTACTTTTATATCGACAGCAATTTAGGTGGTTAGAGAAAAACGGTGCAAACGATAACTGTCCGGAATGAAAATAAAGTTCACATATGTAGACATATGTTATCAATGGTTCGAATTGAATGCACGTACGCGTATCAGTGTCCTCGAAAAGGTTACAGCAGGAATACACGTTTCGCGACAAAGTTGGAGCAAACTAGAATTTCTACTGCACACTGTCATTCATAATTTTTTTTTTTTATCCACGACAATGACACTGAGTCTCGCGAAACATCGAGAGCAGTTGGGAACCACGAGCTTACGTTGGTGGTGGAATTAAACAGGGCTTTAGTCGTTTCGATTGGATCGTTAATCCGATATGCAAAAGTCCAGGCGCTTAATTACTAACCATTCGAAACCTCGAGCCAAAGTTTGGCTGCCGTAATAAAAGTGATTAATGAGCAGCAAGTAATGTGCGACGTTTCGCAAGGAGCAAAGAGGTTTTCCTGGGAAAACCTCGGGGCTTGTATCAAGTTTTACGCAACATCCGCGATGTACATAAGAAAAGCACATTGCGGATAAACTTTGCGATCGTTATGGAGCTTCGAGTCTAAATAGAACCAAAATTAATCTCGTTTCGCACCGCGCTGAACTTTTGTAAATGCATTTCAGCAGTACTTATTACGTCCCAAGCGGGCATCGTACGTCGCAATCGAAAGCGATCGTAAATTCGGAATATTTCCCATAAACCGCAAACGCGTCGAGTCCATCGAACAGTGCCAATTAGCCTAAAAGTACTTAGACGACAATTACGCTTCGATCCACCTTCCTCGATTTTGTCGCAATTACATAATTCGGTCGGAACAAGTTTCCAGGCGAGAAGGAGCTGAATTCGCGGAAGGATCCCTCGAAATGACGAGGACTTCGAGGTGCGTACTTTCCTCTTCAAACTTTCATCGTCCCCCTCCATCTCGTCTGATATTCGCGGTCAGCTTTTTATCGAGCTCCGTTTTGCGCCACGCGTAACCCCGAAAGGTGGTTTATCGTTAATTGCGCGACGGGAGGTTGGTTTGGCAAGCAAACAAGCCGGCTCTGGATAAAATAATAGAGCAACGCGCGCGAGGATCGGCAAACAACATGGAACAATATTATATTTCCCGCTCGAAGAAGGTAAGAAAATACGAGCGGCCGCGCAGAACGTGTTTCGGATACGAGCCGCCTTTCAAAGATTTCCAGGGCTCAGAATTCGACCAGAAAGCTTCCCCCGCCTCCTGGCGGCGCATAAACTTCGCCCCGTTATAATTAGCGGTCGCAGTGCCGTGTGACTTGGCGGTGAATTCCAACTGCGATATTCCGTTAGTTAGCAAATTGCTGTTCGCCGAGCGCAATTATGAGCGCGCCAAATGCGCGCGATATTACATCGCTTCGTCGCCCGGCGGAAAAACACGGCCGATGTATTTCCTAGGAGCCATTAGAATATTCATTTCCCGATATCCCAGGGCAGCGGGGACTTCGTCCAGAGGAGGGAGTACGTTAAATAATGGAAAAAGCAGCGATCTCGTTTCGGACAAGTGGAAATAGACGTTTGGTATTTCAAAATAGAGCCGGTCCAGTTACGTCCGCTGCCTCATTACTATTTGCGGATCCCCGAGGAAAGCTACGTATTCTCGCACAACGAACCTGAATTATCTCGAGGAGGATTACAACGAGGAGATACGTCTCAGTGTTCGCGATTATTCGAGGATCCAACCTTTCGATTTTTCCGATCGAGCGCGCATCGAGTTGAGAGCACGACAGGGGACGAGCAGAGGAGGACAGAAGTCGCTCATTCGAGACGCCAGCTCGTTGTTGGCTAATTATCCCCTACTCGATAATGCTCACTCGGCCCGCGGTAATTTCATTACCGACTCTACACGAATCTTCGGCTCCTGCCGGATGTAAATAGTTAATTTTCGCCAAAGTGCAATTCAACGCGCGCTCCGCTCCGGCGCCGGCCATGAATTATTCCATTTTCGCATTGCATAATTGTCCGGCGCCCTTCGCGGATCGCAGAGGCCGCCGATACCGGCCGTCGGCCAATGCCAGTTAATTATCATTAACGCATGGCGTAATGCTCGCACAACCGTAATCTCGTTACGAACGTACCGCCTGGACATTTTCGTGTACGTCTGGCCGACATGCGATTCGTGATATCGCCGGGGAACGTTATTCCCCCTACGCATGCAACTCGGCATAAATAACGCGCACGATCGAGATTTAAATATTCACTGGCCGCGACCAAAGTGGGGCCAGTCTTTCCTCCATCTCCCCCCCCCCCCCTGGTGGCTTTGGATTTTTTTTACAGAGCCGTAAAGCCGGTTATTCCTCGAAGATTAGATTTATTCGGCCTTAAATCCAGGGCTCTTCCCGCTTCGAGGGAAATTCGAGGGAAGCTCGTCGCGTCCCGCGGGGGATTCTTCCTGCACGTAATTCCTGGAAGACGTTTCGGCTCCGGAGGGTATCGACTTGCCGAGCGAGCGTGAAATTTATAGTTTCGATGCTCAAGGTTCAGTGGGTTAAGCGGAGGGGCACTGGTACGCGCGTGCCTGACGGAGCGCGCCTCCCTGCCGGGGAATAATTTTCATTTTATCAGATCCGATGGCAATCGTTCTCGCTGGCAATTCAGTGACCTTAACGAGGCGCGCGGCTGCACGTGACCGAGTCCGCCTTTCGAGAATTATACGGCCCGGCTGATTTTCCTGAGGGGACTAACGACGACGACGACGGTTGGAAATTTCGAAAGCAATTTCGGAGAATCCCGGGTTCTTATATTTAACGCGGAGCCGCCCAGCGACACTCCTCGCGCACTCCTGTACTCCCGGCACTTGGCTACACTTTTTTTTTTTTTTTCGAGAGGGGGAGAACTTTTCAATGGGACGGAGGAATTCCGGAGAACGGGACGATCCTCGGCCTGGAGATTGCGAGTCGGAAGGCGGGAATGTTCGAGGGGCTTTATCGAGAGATCCTCTCGACTCCTCGCGGCGGTACTTGCAAGACGCTCCCTCGAGTGTCCTCGCTGCACTTTCATTAACGCCGGGACTATCGGCCACCTTTCTAGCGGAATTTAGGACGCTGCGTGTTTAAAAGTAATGGTGAATGTTTTAAAGAGTAAAAGAGGGAGTTGAAAAGAGAGAGGCTTAAGGGAGAGAGTGTTTAGAGTGCTGCAAGAGTAAGGATGCAAGGCGCTGGGTGTAGGATGGAAATAATCTTAAGAATAACGCGGTCTTGGAGTGAGAAAGTATACTTGTGCAACTCTGCTTTCGCCTGTTTCTTTTCCAAATTCGAGGCTTTATCGTGTATACACTTTATTCCATTTATGATTATACATTTATAATTCACACTATTGTCCATAATATATATACTTGTTCATTTAATAGAATATGTATAACGATCGTTTAGAAGCATCGATATAAACCTTTATACACACCGCTATACCTGATCTCCTAATAAAACGTTTTCTAAAATCCGATATTAAAAACTTCGGGTCTCAGAATACCGCTAACGTAAACCACCCAGTGTTGCATTAACAATAACAAAATATTTTGCACGAGGATAATATCTGGCGCGCCTAAATCTTCACTAGGAATACCGATGATAAACTCAATCCTCCAGAATGGAAGGAAGAAATCCCAGGGTGCTGGCGTCCGCTTTTTTCCTGGAGGACCATCGGTTCTCCTTCTACGCAGATGCACCTGGCGAGTGACGCGCACTTGGACGAATAACGTTCCTCTCTATTACACCGCCGACTGCTCCTAAAATGCGATTTCGAGATCCTGAGGGGGCATCGACCGAGTGTGTGCCCGGGATGGAAATGGGGCGAGGCAGGAGCGAGAGTATCGGCGCGAAGTGGGAGAACAAAATAGAATCGCTTCGAGATTGTCCCGAACGTCATTCGGGACATTTATTTACTTGGCGCCCGAGTCAGCGACGAGGAGGGGCTGCGTCCTCTGAGGAAATGTCAGCGAGCAGCCGCAGAGGTGCTCGGCATAGAGGAACCGGAATAAAATAGCAGGGAGCCCGTGGCACGTGCGCCAGACATTTAAAAAAACTCCTGCAAGACACGTTATGAGCCGCGACGTATCCTCGGATTAAAGCACGAATTATACTGATAACTAATTGGAGTAAAGAAAAAAATATATTTGTGCTCAGTGTTGAATGTTCTTCAGGATGTTGCTGGAACGATTTTTCTTGGGATGTAGTATCCGCGAATTATATGGTGGAGTATTTTTTTTAGTGTATTTATGGGAGCATCGAGAGATCGAATTATAAAGGAATCAAGGTTTCTGAAGGTGTTCGATCTTGCTTATATATCTAAGTAAAACGACCAGAAAATATCCAGTAGCTTGTAGGCATCATTGCTCATTTTTTCTCCTTAATACAAATAGCGTAGAATTTCTACATACCAAGGAACAAGGAGATATTACATATACTCGTGGCGTACGAAATAAATAAAAGTTTCTCTCGATGATAGCGTATATAATCCAACTCGCGGGGCATAATGTACCTTAATAACGTTCGATTTCTTCGCGAGGTACAAAGTTTTGACCTACGTGCATTACGTAATCCAGAGGCGCTTCGCGGAATTCTGTTTACGCGGCGGTACCTCACTTTCCGAACTTCCCGCAAAGTAGAACGAAAACGGAATAATCGATATCAAGTACGGAGCTCATGGTTCGTTCTAGACAAATATTTGCCCCGGGCGTCTCTCGCGGAAATCGTCGAAATGGAGAATTTGTATTTCACCCCTTTCCACTCACTCCCTCCCATTTTCGAGGCGAATGACGCGCCTAGAAGCTGCAGAATGGCGACTCGACGGCACTATCAATCAGAGCAAGCTGAACGAATCTATTCGTGGAGGCGCAGGGGGGGGGATATTTCCAATTCGCGCCTCGGAGGATTTTTACAGCGCGTGACAAACGACGCCCGGCTTGTATCTTACGATAAAGAGACACTCGCGACGCCAGGCGCCGGGTATATAAAAAGGCACGGGCGCCACTTGAAAAATGGAGGAACAGAGCCTCATCCTCGACGCAAAGTGTCACCCGTAAACCCTGGTAAATCATGCATTTTACATCCGCTCGAATTCCCCGCATTTATATTGCAAAACGACCGAGAGGCACCGGGTAAGGAATTGTGCGCCGCGCGGTTCCGGCTCGAATTTGTACGTTATTCCTCCTCGCGATCGACGGATGGATATTTCGACGCTCCATCCTATCCGCGAAGAAAGCTGCAGGCCGACGAGAAGCTGGGCCCTGTCCTCTCAGCTTCATACGCGATCCCTGAATTTTTCACTACGTTACGAAGCATCGATTTTCTCTCGCGCATGGAGAACGATAACGTAACTCGTCAGCGCGCGGATAAAACGGAACGCGTTACGTTTTAATTAATAATATCGATTACCGAGCTGCACGAGAAAATCCGTGCGAATTAAATACATATCTGTTTACCGGGATAAATCCAAACAGTCATCTCGCAATTCTGCCGAATCGCTTGGATTAATGCTCGACCGTTGGTGGTCGCGGCTGTGAGAGCGAGAAAACAAAAAAGAGCCCTTTAAAAAAATCCTCCCCGATAAAGGCGGGTAATACTTTCATTTAAGAATCAATTTATTTACAATTTCCGCGCCAAAGGAGGCCGGGGACAAAGACGTCTAGCGGGACGCTTTAATATTGTCCGCACGAGTCGTCGGGACGTCAAGGTAAATCCGACTGCGCGCCTCCAAAGGCATTTCCGCCCTGACGTACCTCCGGAAAGCAAATGTTCTCGAGACATCATGGAAAACACTTTGTCCCCGGGAAGGCCGCCCGCTGAAAAATAACGGCGGGCCCGGATTACAAATTCCGAAAGCGGTAAATACGATTTAACGTACGAGGCGGCCACTCCCCGTGTTTCATTTCCACGCTGCGCACTGTGTACCGCAATTTTCCGTTTGCCCCTCTCTAACGAAGAGTAATGGAATTTACTCTGGAGAATACCCCCTTTATACCGGCGCGGAAATCCACTGCGTATACAGGCCGCGTGGATGTGTGCGAGCGGGGATACGCGCCTCGCGCGGATCGGAGGGAGAGAGATGCCCGGCCTGTGCGCGAAATTACGTGGAAAATATTGGAGCTCGTCAAAGGGTCGCGAATTACGAAGGGCTGGAAAAGTCATTTTTCGCAGGAGACTTCATCCAAGAGTTTTTTTTTTCCTCGGGATCTAAGCTCGACTGCTGAGTAATTGAAGGTTCGATACGAGGCGGATGTTATGATTAAATTGCATATGAATGTATACCGTTGTGCAGAGTGAACTTTGTCGAGTATGGTATTTATATTGTACAGTGTATATTATTATTTGTAATGGGAAGTGTTGTGTAGGTTTCTCCTTTTATTGCCAACCTGTGATTATTTCGCTGTTATTGAATTGAGGTTTTGTTATTGTGGCTTGAGAAGGACGCCAGGCGAGAATCGAAACGTCGCTTTTACTAATAAGAGTAATTCTTTGCTCTTGGAGCGAATACACTTTGGTTATTGATCTTGGAGGCAAGGAGGGGAGCGAAGCTCGTTGATCCATGATTAAATGATGTCTTAGTTTTATTTTTTTCTATTTTCAGTTTTACGCTCATATCTCGACATGAATTCTACTCAATGTGACCATCGATCTATTAAAAATGAATACCATTAAAGACTGGTTTTCATAAGAATCTGCGATGAAAAAGATAATAATCCTTTCGCAATCTTATTATTATATTTTACGAGATGCGTACAAGCATTAAGCGACTGTACACTCCTACGAGATTCTAAGGAACTGCGGTTTCCTTAAAATATTCTTCTTATATTCGAATGAAGACTTAATTAAGCCATATAAAGGGCGGTGTGCTCTTTTGGGTTTAATGCGCACATTAGGATGCGTAGCGAGAGAACAACGGTGCAAGCTGCGCCTTACTTCCCTCCGAAAGACAACGCAAACGCAAGCTTTTCTCATTCTCCTAAATAACCAGAATACAGGAGAGCCCTCCGTCGGAGCTTTTGTTCATTTGTTTAAACGAGAAATTATATCCACCGCGCCCTTATCGCTTCACTTATTTCCGTCGATCTATCTTTAAGCCTGGAGCTCTGGAGGAGCAAATAAGAATCACTCGATGACTGCCTCCACGTCAGAACCATCAAGGACCGCCCCTCTTGTACCACGATGAACGAATTATCCACGACTTTGGGGGAAGCAGGGGGGAGTAAGGGAAATACATTGACCCAATTGATCCTTCACACATTGTCAGGAGAGTTGCGAAAAGTGCCAACAAAAGCGACCTGCCAAGCTTAAGTAAACGACGCACGCTTGTATACCTTTATACGCTGTACGTATCCTTGTTTATAGTTCTTACGGCCGCTTATATCGCATTGTGCAATGTTAAATCGCACTTCTAGTCTTGAGGAGTTAAGGACGAAAGTTGGAGCGAGGTCGCTTATTTTTTCTACCTGTCACGCGCGGACACAATGGTGCCTCTAACGCGGGACAAACTTAAAGCTGAACTTTGCGTTTCATTCTGGCGCGTTAAACTATCAAACCAAGTTTAATTAAGTTTAACTTTCTGCTTTATCTGTCCGCCTGCGCGAGGACTCCTCCCGCTGCAAGTGATACTTTCCTGAGTGAGCAAATTTTTCGGCGGAAACTTTGGATATCCGAATGGCGATCGCTATCAAATCCATGCGCATTCGAAGCACGATCGTTTGTGCAGGAAATATCCCAGGGTTACGTACCTCGTGGAATTATTCGCGTCAAGTGCGCCCGCATTAACAAGGCGGAAATTTCGGCCACGAGTTTATCGCGCGCAAATTTTAATGAGAATGTCTGTTTCGGAAAGTATAATGAGACTTTACGTGCGGCATTATAGGCCACAGTCCTGTATCGGCTGGAATTTATTAATGCGAAATGCGCTATACACGATTAAAATATTGTACAGTAACTCACGTCAATTTTCCAAGTCGCAGGGCAGAAACAAATTTGAACGAACGAGCATTTTGATAAATACGGATGTTCCATGATCCGCAAACATGTCGCGTACAGAATGGCCATCCATTTCGACTAACGCTCATTGCGTATACCGATACTTGCTCGAATGCGCGCTGATTCAAAAACCTGATTCTTTTAAAAATCGGAAGATAACGTATGATCCTTATTCTTAAGTCGAGAAAAGTATTATTACGCTTGCATATGCACAAAGCTGAGAAGCTGGAGTAACGAGCGCACAACATAAACGAGTTTGATTAATTGCTGTGCGATGCCAGATCGTCGATTCATAATAATCTTGAAACGGAGTATCGAGGTTAGAGACAATAACCATCGTCAAAGACCAATTCATTACGCTCAGCCGACGTATTTTGATTGCTTATGAATTCCCGATGTGGCTATCGACGAAGATGGAAAAGTGGAAGCCAACACGATACCTCGGTGTTCTCCAATAACACAATTTTACCGACTTTCAATTATCCCGACGTGCACGGTTTGTGGCTACTTTAATGTTAACAACAGTTTGTAATTTCTCCTGCGGGCGAGCATCTGAAACAAAGGAAGCTCCGAAATCTCATTAGATGGACGTTTCGCTCCGCCATAATACGATCCAGCTTTTAAAAAGTTCAGATAGAATTCCAAGCAGTGCCCAGGAGCGCTTTTCCGAAATTTCGTATATCCCTGAAAATTCGTGCTTATGCACGCATCCGTTGTAGTACTCAGTACAAGTTATTTCTATTAATTCAACGTGCAAAACGCAGTACTGACTGGCTTTGAATATCATATTCAACGATTATTAAGCCGAAGTATACGTAATTTAGTAATATCGTGGTACACGTCTATGACTATACTACACGTATTTTCGCAATGTAAGTTTTAATCCAATCGCAGCGGTGCAAAGATATCGTCCGAGCTAATCAAAATCCAACCACGGTATCGAAGGCTCGTAATGTTACACGTGCACCGCCGCGAGACAGCGATTTTCCCAATGATAAGCTTCGTCGTTACATTGTCAATGCGGCCCGCAATGAGCCAACCCGTGGTAATATTTGCTCGTAATGGCCCTGGACCGGGTCATTACACGCGCGCATTAACGTCAGGTTAGCGGCACAGTATAATCAGAATTTACTATAATACTCAATCTAAGACTAATTAGGACACACTCGAATCTTAACCACCGTAACGGACGGGGATTAACGCCGGGCGGCCGACTTAAATTACCATCGCAGCCGGCGACGGTCCTGGCGGGGGCTGAAAATTTTCTAAAACGTTTACGGCATAATTCATTTATGCCGGCCTCTTCATCTTGGCGCCACCGAAGTTTTCTAATTAACCTGGGACCGCACTTCGAGCCCCTCATCCCCGAGGCGTCGCAATCAGTCGCGTTTCCTTCCTCCATGACTCCAGTGAAGATGCTCCCGATGATTCCAGCGGCTCGCCTATGAATTTGTCGAAATAAACAGGGCCACGTTGTTCCCCAGCTTCTCGTCCTAAGCGCAAACCGTGTGTTTCTGATGCTCGTCCCGACTGTTCCGCTTTTGAAGAGAGAGAGAGAGAGAGAGAGCTATGCAATCGAGCGTGTTTGTATATGTGTATACACGTTGTCTGTGCGCGTAAATGAAGGACGTCGTTATGACGTTCCACGCGTCTCCACGGAAATCCTATACCCTCGCTTTCTGACATCTCATTCGTTCCGGCAGGGCGCAACGCCGGCAGTGCCATTTTACGCGAGCTGACGCTCTCAAAACTAATTTCACATGCGGTTATAGAAATTGGAGGGAGGCTGAATCCCCCCGGCGTGCTCGCGGATGTCTCCTGTTATGATCTTAGGAACATATTCCATTTGTAGGAACACGTCAGGATGCCACAGAGACGATGATTCATTCATTCCAAGCTCTTGTTCAACACGCGTGTTAAGCGCATGCTTTTATTCGGCGCTCGAAAGGCTTTGCTATCGAGCTTGTAGGACGCGAGCTATTACACGGATTTTTCTCCGCGTTAATGACGCGTGCCTTTGTATTGCTTTCAAATAGAAATGAATAATACACGCGATATGCTCAGTGCACAATTTCACTTCTCCTGCTTTTTTCCCCGGAATTCGTTGGCTTTATCGTAAAACCGGTTATAGATTTACGATTCAAAGTATCGTCCATCATTGGCCACTGATTTTTTAGAACTTTCGAGCAGCGTTGAAGGAACTCGTTATCCATGGTTAAAGCAGTGTATAGGAAATTGCAGGCCTAATATTCCACGAGAGTATTCTCGATAGCGGTTCGTCGGACGAGTGTTCCGTCGGCCGAATCTCGGATGCCTTATTAACGAGCCGGGAGTGGATGAAATAATTCAGGGACGCTGGGGTCGGGCTTTGCAGGATGTATTTCAGGGATTCGATAATGGAGTGCGATATCCTTCAAGATTTCCGGCATTCGTGCCGCCGCTTCGGTAGGCGCACAAAGGATTGGAAGAGCGCCTCTTCGTGATCCACGGTTACTCTTCGAGGGACGATAAACAAAGGAAGGGGCGCGCTCGCGCGGTTTCGGGAAGGGAACTTTTATCGAGCTCGCGTGTTGCTCCTGGTCCCGTGGATACGTGGCCTGGGATAATTTAAAGTTGGCCTGCCCCGACGTCGGTTCTAAAGAACGGGCGGCTTGCATATTTCACTTCTTTACTGTCGTCGAGATACGGATAACAGAGTTGCACGAAAAAGGGGAATGCTTTTTAATCCGCGCGAGAGAATAAAACCGGTGTTCGCTTCGAGCGGGAGTAAGCGCGAACCTGGCGTCCCTAATTGTGATCGGGTGAGAAGACGATGGGAAGGAAGGCAATGGAACGCGCGATGAGCGATGCATACTCGACTGGTTTTAGGACACGGGGACATAAAGACATCGCGGGGCGCGTATCTCGCGGACGTAATGCAGCTCGTAAAATCGTTTTACGCGTACAGCACCGGCGCTCGTGTGGGGATAGTAACCATCTGCCTCTCGCTTTTCACAGCGAATTAGAAAAGATGGAGGCTCTTTGGGATTAGGAATTTCGCAGTGGCGCGCGTTGTTCTATTTACAAGCCGCTGGAACAACGATGACTGCTATTGGCTGCAATGCGAAACCTCTCGTATCTGGGGGGGAGAATAACGTGTTTGCGTATTTTGCGTAAACTCGTGTCTCATGCAGATAGCGTTTGTAATTGTAGGATAAACGCGTTGACGATGTATTGAGTGTTAATATTGAACCCATCGAAATGCTCGATGGTTTCTTGGAAAAATTGCTGCGCTTCGTCTTTTGGGATTTTTCATGATCTTACCATAGAAGGTGAATCGTTCTATCGATCTTTTGGGATCTCTTCTTAGTCCTCTTTTTAGTTAAGGATATACGTGCTGTAAATAAATATATCCACTGGTAGATTTAGTGTTGAGATAAGGCGACAGACTTTTATTATTATACGTTCGACGAATTGTGGGGCGAGGCTCAGGGAGAGCTCGTAAAGTGATATTTTCGTTGTAAAATCGAGGCTAAAAATTGTGCGCGATAGGGCCTGTTTGTCGTGCAACCTGGTCGGGCGCATATCGAAGGAGTTTTTAACCGCTTTACGGCTCAATTTTGGTTTAGTGCGCGAGATATCGGAGGAGCACGTCCGTTTTACTATTTTCCCCCGTACGTTATATTACAGGTATCGTAAAAGATCCGCAGGTGATGAAGTGTAATGCCAGGAGAGAAAAAAGCTTCGCGATACATTACGCGCAGTTATTCATACTTCGCGTATAGGAAGTCACGGTCTGAAACGTTCGCAACTTTTCTCCCAGCACGAAGCTCCAAGGAAAAGAATTATTCGTCTTTGCATTCGCTGTATATTTGTCTAGGGCGCTGAAATATTTTCCTAATCCTTTTAGCTCCTTTAACCCAGATATTTGTTGCGTCGAAATATTTGTCGCATACCACGAACCCGTATATCCGATCGATATCGGTGTGTGCAATAAACCTCTATTATGCATGCTCCTTTGTTTTCCGCCGGATCGTTATATTTAGCGTTACCTTTAGAGCGCCACAAATATTTACACATTCCTATTTGTTGCTGAGTTTTCGCATAATAAACCCAGTTGGGCGATGGAGAACGCTTTGATTTCCCTTTTTCTATCATCGACCGTTGTTTGTACAGTGTGGTTGTATTTATCATACACAAATTGTCGCTTGTAGGGAGAATAATTAATTTTGTAATTAAAAAGGGGGAAGTAATAATGTTGGGGAATATTTACTCGGAGCCGAAGTTAAAAATATTTCATGTACATACACATAGAGAGCGGGGAAGTGTGGTTATAGAGCGAGGATGATTACATGTACAACTGTATATCAGCATAACCCATTTGCGTGACATGTTTACGGTAGCGTAAGTTGAAACGTTCCTCTAGATAATTGTGTAAACAAATTGCAACGCCTTATGCATGCTCGAGCGATGAATCGTATATGCACTCTTGAGAAATACCATTAGTTCCTTAATAAACGTATTCACCAACTCTCAGAAAACAGAGAGCGTATATCGTTGCATTCGAGTCGAATGTTGGTCAATATCCAAAAATAAGATAAACACGGTTAATTTGGTGCATACTTTATTTGCTTTACTCCGCTTCATCTGGTCCACGTATTGATAAATCGAGCAGCCTCTTATCGCAGCTCTTTTCAAATCAAAAATACAGTACGAAGCACTCGAGTCCAATTCGGAATGTGCACGTAGCGTGGTTTAATTGCTTAGCAACATACTATTTCATAATCAGGGCCACGTTTGTATGAGTTATCTCGGACCAGAGGAGATTCCTACGAGTTGTAGCTCTCGTGGAGAGGCCCGTCGAGGACCACGATGTCGGCACTACTTCACCGTGATTCTCGGGCCGCCTTTTCTTCGCTCGTGAATGTACTTCGAGAGAAGTGGCGTGCCCCGAGACTTTTCATATATTGAATCAGATTAAAACGGCTAAGTGCAAGGAAAAGTAGTTCAGCGCAATATCGGCGCGCCCTGCGCAGCGACATTGACCAAGACTCCGATTTATGAAACGTTCGCTCTTCGACAAAAGGGAATCCACTTATTAATCGCGGTCTCTTAACTCCGCGCAAAAGTCTGGAAATTTTCCACGAGGTGCCGCTACCCTTATGAATATCCAATACGAATATTGGATGTGGAATATTAACGATTATTAAAAAACTTCTAGGCAAATAAGATCATATTCAGAACAATATTAAAATCCAGGTACACTTGCTCGAGCAAAATCAGCGATGACCAGCTTTCCATCATGTCCAGAAGTTCTATTCAAATAATTATACACCACGAGGTTCATGCATCTATTAATACTCCTGACAATATATATAATGCACGCTTCTACATTATACTCGACATAGTATAGAAGGGGGTCTACTTAAAAATGGCCATGGCGATAAAAATACCTCCTGTGCGTGCAATTGATCTCTGCTCTCTTGCCGACGCCTCATCGAAGGTTCGCGACACTTATACAGCGCTCCATGTGAATAGTGGAAACTCGACGATGATCGTCCTTCCGTCAGCGGACCCTTCACGAGGCGCGTAGGATAATTCGCGTTACGCCCACGCACACGTGCAGCAGGTCCATTGCAATAGGGTCAGAGCATTGGATTGGGTCGATCGTTCCAGTCATCGATCATGGCGGCAATTACGAATCGAACGTCGCACGGTGCTCGTAAACACACGGCGGGCTCGATGTAGCGCCATTTGGCCGGCAATCGTCGGGCAAAATTCCCGCCACGACGGGGCATTATTCGAGCAAACGTAACGGAAATGTATTCTCATTTGCGCGGAGGATGCATACGCGATATTAATTTCGCCCCGCCGTAGGTGTAGCGCGATAAACTCGGGGGAGCGGGTCCGCCGGCCGGCGATAAATAACGCCGGACTAACGTAACGTTAATTAAAAAGTTCGCCCGCGGTTGCGCACCACGGACAATAATTATGTCCGCTTTATTCGTCCCAGCCGCAATTCGCGCGGACTTTTTTCCCCGCCGTGATTATTTTCGCGAGGAAGTCGCGGCTGCCCGGCGACTTGTTTCGCAGCGCTCGATACTGGATGGAAGGAAAAGGACGGTGAGCACTGCGGATTATTTGGAATGGAACGCAGCTGGGAGTTGGTTGGATGTATCCTTACGTTTCTAGTATTCTATTAATACTAGAACTACCAGCCACTCTCTGGGCATGTTTAGAACACCGCATACGTCTTTAAAAAAAGGGGGAGTGTAAAGGGAAATTTTAGTGAATCAAAATGATGATCCAAATACTGCATGAAAATCATGGAAAATCTGAAAAAAATACTTTGTTATAAAGTACTACGATTTTTTAAAGGAACCACTCACCAGTCATTTTAAGTGGTTTGGTAGTTCTAGTGTTAATCCTCTGTGAGTTCGTGTAACTTTCAGGTCGCGTGTTAATATATCGATGTTTTAGCGAGTAGTTTTACTTGTAGTTTAGAATGTCTCTGAGATAGTGATGACGTTTGACCGCGCAAGTGTCTATCGCGTGGATTTGGAATATGCGATTCTGTGGATGGAATTATTATAGAATGTAAAGAATATTCGCTCGTTATGCAAGAGTACGGCGGCATATTTGTCGTGGATTCTGTGGGCGTTAGGCATGAAATCCGGTGCGGCCGTGAACGGAGAGAGAAATTTCATTGCTGACGTCCTGGAACCTGGATACGACACGTACCAACACGGAGAGCGTCGTACAGCCTTTTTATGAGCCCCCAAAAAGAACACGGGACTAGGTATACTTTTGTCTTTCTAAATATTCGGCTTTCTTATCCCTCTTCTTAGGTCAGCTTAGGGATTAACAAGTGTGACAAGGATATACATTTTATCTGCGTGTAACTTGAACATCGCGACTAATCTAAAGCTTAGAATTTAAAAACCAATGTGAATTCAGACATAAGGATCGTGAGAATGTCGACTGCATTTCCCAAATATCGATGGTATTTAAGAGACATTTTGAGCCGTATGAAAAATCCCCAAGGCGACGGTTCCATTCTGCAGCATAGAACGTTAATCTTGGAATCCATGAATTCCGTGCCGCGATATTCACACGAGTTGCGTTTAATGCTAACTTAGCACCCGAAGGCAAAGTTATCTAACCCAGCTTCGCTCGCATTGGCACACGATACGTTAACCCATTTCGATACGGCAATATGCGAGTGTAACGTAAAAGGTTTTGCGCGAAGCGAGCTTTAAAGCGATAACGCGTTGCGATAAGATGTATCGGCTCGATTAAAATGTCACGAGCTTCGGGATTCGGATGAAAAAATTGCAAATATCGCAGGAAGGGAAGTAGCTAAGAAGGAAGAAGGGATGAGATGCAGTAGAGTATGATATATATCAGTAAAATAATAATATACGATACACTCACTGAAACATACACTACTACTTTGTTTCGATATATTATACACGGTTAAGCGGATAAATATAGAGATATATACGCGTCTATAAAAATGTTTCAATTCGTTACGCTACTATGCGTCTATTCACCACAGAGATTGGTTTCTCTTATCTAATCGAATCTCTTATCTATCTTATCTTATGTTTCTCTTATCTATCTAATCGAATTTCGCTTCTCACACACCGCATGCAGACTCATACGGATATAAACAGAAGAGCGCCTTACACCCACTTAGAGTTCTTTGGTCGTAGAGCAGCTCGTGCCCACTTAAGAGGTCGTTTAGCCAGTACTATTTATAGGCTTTTACCGCCTTATTCTTTAAAAATGCTCACAATACGTCGCGCGCTCACGCGTATTCAGATAACTATGCGACTATCGTGTCATCTCGCAAGATCCGCGTCGACACTGTCCAATAGAATTGTCGTCGCGCTTTTACTTTATAGACCCGATTCTCTGGACTTGATACATTGAGATTTTTTCGCTAACAAAGGTATGATAACAGGTATACAAATGGGTGGTAACGTCGAGGAGTTATCGTTACAACTACTTTAAGAAATCGGTACCAGCCAGCCGTTCCCTTAAAAGCAAGATACGTTTTAGCGACTCATATTCACGATATGGAAGTACCCGATGCTCTCAGGATAAGGACTTGGAAATATATTCCGGCCCTAGAACCAACGATAAACGTCGTAAGAGGTGCGTGTTAAGATAGCGCAGTCTCGAAACCGTGAATGGCGCGCGCAAGTGGAGTGTAACAACGTCGTTGGATAACGGAAGGGAAATACCGAAACAATTATCCCCTCGCTTTGCTCGCATCGACGAATCGTATATATATATAAATAAAATATATACATACATATATATAAATATATATATGTGTGTGTATGTATATATGTATGTATATACGAACGATATATCGCGAATAGACCTTCGAAAAAAACATCAAAGCTCGCCTTTCGAATGCGGAAGATCGGTGAAAAGTCACCCTACTCTTCTCGTTATCGCCGACACTCGTGCCTCGAGAAAAAATTCCTCATCTCGGGCGAAATTCCCGGGGACACGATAATACAACGCGAATATCGCGCCTTCCCTCCCATGCTCAGAGGTCGACGCTCGTATGCAGAGTGCTGCTTCGCGATGTCGTTCCGCGAAGCACATGTGCAAGCCTCTTTTTAACACCCCCAGAGAAAGCAGCCTTACGCCGAGTCCCACTCTGCTGTCACTTTTGCCCGGCTAAATATTTCAGCAGACGCTGCAGGATGCCCGGGCAACACGTAGTCTGGCCTGGCAAGACCTTCCTGGAGAAACGCAAATTGTGCCTCGGGGGTATCGTCGAGGCGAAAATTGGAGAGCACCGCGAAGATGGGTCTTCATCTCCGGGAGATACGTTTAGCGCGGCCGACCATAATTTGTTCGGGCTTATTATTATCTCAGGAACAAAATGGCAGCCCCTTGGCCTTGGTGGGAGCAATTAAAGGCTTCGTTAGGACCATCGTACTCTGTTTACCCCGGCGATGATGCGCCGCCCGCACGGTTAGCAGCTCTGCCGAGGTTGGATTTCATTTTTGCCTCCCCCCTCCCCCCCCCCCCTGAACGAAGGTGGCCACTCTGATCTTAATGAATGCATTAACCGCTCGACGGACAACTTTCGAGTTTGTTGCTCACCCCAGGGCGGGTCCTTCTTCTGCTCCCCGGATTCGTCCTGTTCGAAGGAGCCGAGGTAATCGACACGGGCGCATCGAGGGGCGCCGTGAAATACGAATCGGCCTCCGATTGAAAATCCGGATCACGTGCGCGCTTCCTCACTTCCTGTATAATTTGTGGATGGAACATTAATTTACAATGGATCTCGGATGTACGGCCTCTCCGTACGGACCGGGGATACGCGGAGGAATTTATGGAGGCTTTTGTTTTCTGGCGCGAATGGGATTTCTCGAGTGGACAGGATGGTTTGTTTCTCGAATATTGCGGGATATTGTTGTAAAAGTGATATTACGAAAGTTCAAGCCGGATCGTCCGACCGAATCCGGCCTTGTTCTACTTGGAGGGATGTAGGTTGATATCGTACCTTGCAGTTTTATATTGCTATCCCGAATTAAGAGGACGATTCAAAGTTTATTTTGAAACAGTGGGTCGTGAAGTAACGATCTAAACGATTGACGCAAAAATTCGAATAGATCAACGATATTTTTAAAACATATCCACGCTGTGCACATCGCCTCTTAATTTTCTAATCCGTTATTAACATCAATGTCCTCGCACTCGTTCTCCAACGTCTCTCAAGACTAAAAAATCTCACTTTTCCTCCTCGCGAGAAACCGTGATATACGTACATCGAAATTCGACACTCGTGCGCGGCTGTTGTTTCTGAAATACGAAACGCCTTTCTTACATCTCCCGAAGTATTGTTTTATCAACACAGAAGCCTCGGTTGTGTATTCAAATTTCCACTCTCCCATTTAATGCAGGACGCGACTCGCGGTCTCGCATTCGCAAGACTGGAGCACGAGCGGGAACATTTTGCGCTTCGGTCACGTGTGCTGGATGTAAGTGGATTAATTATCTCGGAGAATATAATCGGCCAGTTAATTCCATTCGTCCGGGAGGGTTTGACTACGTGACCGCCGTAAGTCAGCGGATGTCGGGGCATAAATACGAGAATAGAGCGGCTGCAGGGTTTCGTTTTGCCCTCCCCGGTCGGGATGAGAACCGGGGCGGTGCCGTTCCCGAGGGAGGGCTCCCGTTAGTAGGGACACTCGTCCAGCTTTTGCTCGGTGCCTCGTGAAATTTCCTGGCTAGCAGAGAAACCTGGAAGCAACGACAGGATTTCTGTATAATTGCAAAGTGATTGAGCCACGCGCCTTCGATGCGCCAATCCTTGGTGTTCTTAGATATTATAATTACGATTGATATACGTAATTATGTGAGTTGTTGTCTTTTATATACCAGGATTATTTGGCGATATAATGTATAAGTAAATTTTTTTATCTCCTATACCCTAGGATTATTTGATAATATAATGTATACGTGAGTCAGTGTCTCTTATACGCCAGCATTATTTGTACACCGATCGTTCGCGGGCCGTAAATAAAGGAAGAAATAAATTTTTAAAAAATGAAATCAGGAAGACACATAGCTTTGCGGCTTAGGGGGATTATAATCATGCTCGCGATATCGGCTTTCCCCTTATCACTTTTTGCCTCCCGCCTCTGGGTTTCTTTTTAATGCCCCTACGGCCGTTTATTGCTAGCGCCTGTGAACTATCGCCGTCGGAGGAGCACTGTGGTGGAAGTGCTTATTTTTAAAATACAATAACAACGGGCGGCGCCTCGCCGCGATCGCGACGGATGTTTGCCGGCCTGGAAGGAAGAAGAAACCGTTTTCCAGTGCGTGAAATTAAGTCCTACAACGCGAATGTTTGGCCGGAATATGTATTTGAACGTGTCGTCCATAATTGTAATTAATTTTCCGATTTGTACGCGAAGATTCGTGGATTGAATCGTTCTCCTTATATTTTATAATTTGACGGTGTAGGATAAATATGGCGCCGGGCGTCGTTGGGATTAATTTGATTCCCTACATTTTAGTAATTGGAGAATTCAGAAATATGAAGAAAAAAGAGGCATAACGCATTGGGGAATTTTCTGATTTTTAACGAGTTTCGTGAAATTTCAGTATTTCGGTAGAGCGATACAAGCGCGCAAAATGTTGCTCGTTGAATATACAGATTATCCGGCGTATTTCGAAAATGGTCGGTTAAGGAATATTATAAATAACGTATCAAAAAGTGTTTCGCTCTTTATCCATCGTAATTCATACCCCGGACATTTTTAATATAATCGCATTACGTGTAAAAACCGGCGCTCTCTCGCGCATGAGTAATTCAAGAAAATGCGCCTGAGTAACGGAACAAAATGTTTCCTCCGATAAAAGAAAAAAAAAAAATGAAAAGTCGCTCGGGCGTAAAAACTTATTTCCGCACTCATACATTAAAACGTCAGGGCATGGCGTAGAAACGGGCAATAACGAATTTATGAAGTACATCCGTCAAGCGTGTACTGCGCGAGGGTAATCAAATTTAAAACATTTTAAAAGATGTTCCAAAAACAGGAGCTTGGTTTTGTAAATTTTGTCCTTTAATGTATCCATTTATAAAGACGCCTTTCGCGAATAATATCGGAATACTTTTCCCCAATGCCCTGATTATGGACAAAGACTCGCCTCACAGGTCAGTTTAGTCCAGCCTATCGGATTAATCTCGAGGCCCTGCGCGCTCGAAAGATGCCAGGAGAATAAAAGTACGCAATTTTCGAGCTACCATGTATTATTTATCCCTCGCTCAGCGTAACCCCATGGAACACGTGGAAGAGGAAAAAACATAACACCGGGGCGCTATCGATTTCTGGTTAGCATGGAGCGTGACATGATTCTGGGTTGGCCTATCCCGCCATCCGGCAGCTGCTATCCGGCCTCCCTCTCTTTTTATCGTTCGATAGCCTGCGTGGCGTTCAGCTTGAGTGGAACATCCCTCATCCGGTATCGAATAAAAGCAGAAGCCGGTCTCTCCCGAATACAAGTATCATCGGGATACAAGAACCCGCTCTGCCATTTCGATTTGCCATATTTCGGCCGTTGTCCGCACAAAAGCGCCTAATCAGCGGAGTTATTTCCTTCGTGCCTCCGCCCAGTGCGCTTCACGAAGTCGGCTCTCAGCGTTGTGCCTGAAAAGGAAAAAGTTAAATAGGAATTATCAACCACGAGTTCTCGACTCCTTTGATTAGACAACTTCAATGGGATTAGGGGATCGAATGAGCTGCTCTGGTTGGGGGGAAAAGTGGAATATTAGAAATATTGGGAGGCGAGGAAGGGTTCAATGATTCGATGAGGAATATCGTGGATGAAGGAAGCGTCGGGTTTCTAAATACCAGTGGGTGCGGCGTTAAATTAAGGGGAATAGAGGACACTTTGGGTGGGAGACTTTCTCCGCACGGGTGGAAACGCTGTTTGTCTGGTGTTATCTACGTTTCATTTGCATTCTTATTAAATTGTGGATCGTAGGCGATGGGACGCGTAGGGATGGCATGAATGCAAATGATCACATTAATTTCGTTGCTGGAATAGATTAGTTAATCCTTAGGACGTTCGCCCAGAGAAGTCGCTTTGAGTCAAATCATTGTGATTTATTATAATAGACATTAACCGCTTAAGTTAACAAGAGCAATATCGTATATTTATATATTGTACGTTCTATGAATTTCAATAACACACGAGTTCCTCCCTTTTCTCTTTTAAGTATTCACCAAATCTGGATATTCGAAGTAATCGATTATAAAGGGTGGGCCATTTAAAAGTATGTTTTTAAAAACGCTATAAAATGAGTTTACATCAATATTTCAAATCTTTTTTATTGCGATGGTTGGAGTCTCCGATGTAAGAGTGAAAAACCAGAATGATTTAGAGAAAGATTCACGCTAGAGAAAGATTTTAGATTAAATAACAGATTTAAGAGAAACAAACCAGTAGATGGCTCTATAATTTATATCGTATGGATCCTATTACTTTTTACCGCGAGAAATTCAACGGACGATTAATTTTACTCTATCGCCTTCTGCATGTAGCGTGAAACCATCCGAACCATTCTGATTGGCCAATTAATTTTTGTGTAGTACTGTACTAAAACAAACCCCGTCACCCATAGCCTTTGATGCCGATGACAGAACCGTAAGCCGCAGGTAGAGCCAATCTATTCTAATATTAGTTCGCAATTGGTAAACTTACTTTGGCACCTCAACGCGGAGACTAATGAACGGTTTTGGCATTCCACCAACGTTATCGCGTACGCTCTGTTGCGCCCGATGGACAAAATCAGGAGCGCGATCATAAATATTTGAGCTCAGTTGGATTAGGAATCACGCGCAGCGAGCTGGATGTTTTCGCAGCTCGCAGGACGAGCCGCTAATTATTTATCAATTAAGTGCTCCGCGTTTGCAAAGATTTACGTTTAACCCAGGAACAGGATGATTGGAGAATAATTATCTTATAACGTGTATGCCTTCATCGTGCTGCTTTAAAGAAAGATAAACTGGCATATCTCTCTAATGATGATGATAACGATAAAGAGATTCTTTGTCATTTATGCGCAAGGAACTCAAAATAATACCAGGTTTTATCAACGCGCGTGATTTTCCAATGGAACGTCATTAAGTAAGGCGACGCGATTGCGTTGGCCGATATTCCATCCGAGTCGTTCCAATGCATAAATCCACCTCGACTCGGTCACTAAGCTCAGCTAACTCCTGGCCGGCTATTGGTGTTATTTATTGCTGGAAATTACAGCCAGGCGGGCGGGCGGTATCCCTTTCCCGACATTACGCCCGCAACTTAATTTCCTGACGTGGAAAAGCGAGATTTAAAACAGCCGCGAGAGACGTAGACCGCGGATCGAAGCTTTCCCTCTGGATTTATCCCGATTTCTAATTCAACGCCTGGGAGCTTTATTTCCACGCTTCAGACGCGTCCAGGGCGAAAGGTATTTCCACTTGTTTGCGATAATCCTTAACTCCCTTCCACTGAAGGCGATCCGACGAAAAGTATTTTCCAATTTGTGGACGACAATCGGTTGCATCGATCGTCTCGTGGTTTTGAATCTGCACATTGCTCACTTTTGTGCGCGCAATTTATTTCCACGGTTCTGCCTGGAAACGAGAGCCACCAGCTCTTGATTAAGGAGTCCCGAATTTTGAGAGGATTAACCTCCGCGAATCCCTGTAATTAATTACAAGCGCCGAAGGACAAGCTGCCGCCTCCTGGCCTGGATCCGGAATATCCAAATACCGGATACGTAGCTCGGCTTATGATCAGATATTCTGGCCGGCCATGTTCCTGGATCTTGTTAGCATCGGCGTGGAGTGCTCGAAGTTAGGGAGAATTGATCGCTACTATTTATTTAGAGCACGATATTATTCCACGCTGAAAATTCGCGGCTTATAGTATTGCTATTTCTTTTTTCTCGTTGTAGGTGTTCTGAAATTCACGGAAGATTTGAAAATTTCAGCGAAAGAGAGCATATGCGCCAGCAGAACCGTGGAGGGCATTTACGCGATGTGTTATTCCATACGTAACCTTATACTGTATAGTTTATGAATCGATACAAAATTTATGATTTCGCATCATGAACCTGCGTTTTCTATCGAAATTACTTCTTGCGTGAATTCTGGTACGCCCTTGCATACTTGATACGGGGATTTTTGAATATTTCATTTATTCGTACCACTGCTGCGGACTGTTTTCAGATAATTGCGAGTCCGTGAAAATTCTGTTCCTCCTATGAGGATCAATATTGTAGAAAACAAGAGGTGGATGGTTTCCTAACGACGAAAGTCGAAGCCTGTAACTAAGGACGTCGATGGCGTCACCGTACTAATTGTCTTGCCTTCGCTTGCATGTGGCTGCAGATGCGTACCTGGTGTAACTTTACATAAGCCGCGGCTTAATGGACGTCTTTGGGATCCTACGAATATGGCGTTCATGCTGGTACTCGTGGCGTACGTCATCGAGCCTTTGATTTCGCGGTATTATATTCAAAACTATGATATACGAAAAGGATTATTCTACTCGTACCTATTTACCTAAATAGCATCAGAGAATTCGATATACAGTCATGAACAGTTCTTTCTATTCGTCTCATCGTGAAAAATATTCGAGACAACGTAGCATATGAATAATCATAACAATAACGTATTCATATATATATACAGAATTAATAGAGTATTTTCTTTAGCACTAGAACTACCAGCCACTCTCTGGGCATATTATAGAACACCACATATATCTCTAAACAAAAAAGGGGAGAATAAAAGGAAATTTCAGTAAATCAAAATGACGATCCAAATACTGCACGAAAATTATGGATAATCTGAAAAAACGCATCGTTATAAAGCACCACGATTTTTTTGAACAAACCACTGACCAGTCATTTTGACTGGCTTGCTAGTTCCAGCGTTAAAAATCATTCTAGTCCCGCCACTTCACGAAAATTGATCAAGGACTCGAGGAAGCGAAGAAGTCCTTGATCCATCTTCGCGTCGTCGATCCGTCAGTTCGGGAGACATTTTCCAAAAAAAAAATGTCAGCCCCACCGGCGGCGACGCCTTATTCGTCTTCATTATCCTTTCAAGAAAGCCGCGCCAGGCCCGCCTCCTCGAAGGCGTGCGCGACGAAAAAACGGACTTTCCGCAAAAGCGAGCGAAGTCCTTTGTGCCGGGCCGCGATCCACGGTAACCGGATTCTCGAGAGGTCAAGCCCCGCTGCGATTCGAGAGGCGACAAAGCTTGGATTTCGGCCCTCGGCGCTTCGAGGGGAAGCCTTTTCCCGCGTATTTGTCCCGCAATTTATCGCGGCCGAATTTAGCGGCGCGATCAAACAGAGCCCGGAAACGCGGGGCCCATCGACGAGCCGGTGGGGGGAAAGGGCAGCGCTTGTAATTTCGCGCGATTCAACGGGTTTTATATCCGTGTCCACTGGCGCTCTTCCTTTTTTCCCCGAGAGGCGCACCGTCAAAAGCTTGTAATCGCCGCTCCCCCAACGTGGCGGGGCCGCTTCTGTAATTAAGCCTCGTTAAATTTCTCGATACGTTCCCCCTACCTGGATTCCCGGAAGGTCGAGTGATTAAAGGGTTTTAAGAATTACGGGTTACAGGACACCGCTGTGGCGACGACTCGCGAGGCGGCGGCCTCGCTCGGGGGATAAAGCGGGGCTACGAAAAATCCTGGAAGTACGACCGCATCCTCGCGGTCGTGGACCACTCCCGGCCTTTGGCTTGAACGTGTAACCGTGGGAGGATCAAGATGCGGATAACGAGGGCTCGAGTTTCCTCGAGGGCGAGCCTTCCGTTCATCGATCGGGGAATAATATCCGCGCCTTGGCTTGTACGCCATTACTATGACGATGTTGAAGAATCCCTGCTCCTCCTGGCTTCTTCATATTCGGCCGTACCGAGGTGAAGGAATGACCTGTTCCTGGCCGAATTATCGGGGAAATACTCGAGCGCGCGATCGAATGGAGCGGTCGTCTATATATATATATATTTATATATATATATATAGATATATATGTCTATATATATATATATGTATAACGGGATAATTTTGGATCGACCAATAAACCGTTCCTCGATCCTCCCTCGTCCTGCAGCCGGTGGAAACGATTCCGCGATCGTACATTTCTAAATGCGTGTCCAGCAATTTGGCGCGACTTTCGGAAATTCGGAATTATTTGCTCGTAGCTTCTCGAGGACGAGGGGATAATGAACAAGGACCTGGATTCCTCGAAGCTGCGCTCCGATTTTCGGGGGCCAGCGCTAATACCCAGCGACTACGCATGTAGGGAATATTACCGTGAACCTCGTAATCCCCGGAGCGACCCTAGATTCCGGGAGATATCCCGGGTGGGTAATTTTCTCATGGTATGGAAAATTACGTCGAATTCACGGTAACAGAACTGGGTGTGCGGGAGAGAGAGGAGCTGTGCGGGCTTCGAGCCAGCAGCCCGCGAATTCCAATCCTCCCTCGCCCACACGGGTGATATTCGTCATTCGCGCCGACCCCTGAGCTCCGTTCCGTTAAAAAATTTCCGAGAAATATCAAGGACAAAATTCGACCTGGCGATTTATCGCATTGCCGATAACCCTGCAGCATTCGTTCCTCGAACGCTCCGATGGGTCCACGGATTTTCTCCGTTTTACGAGTAGTCCTGAGAAGTACGGACTAATGGTGCGCTTTTCATACCTGCTGGATGTGTAGATAATCGTATGCATCGTACGTATCGCATTTGAAAATTAAACGTAGCGTGTTTTCAGGGATATTTGAGCGATTTATAGGAGTGTATGTTTAATGTGCGGATTTTGTGAAATGAGCACGGCGTGGAAGGAGTATCAAAATTTATTATTACGATATTTAAAGCGTTTACGAACATATTTAATTTACGAATACGTCAGTTTATAAAATGTTGGGTTGTTATACGGAATACTTAGAGGGCTCTGGTTGATATATTGAGAAGCTGTGATAAGGGAATTATAAGGATACCGAGTTTAGGTCGTAATAGGCAGAGAGCAAAGGATAATAAATGAAGATAGAAGAACGTCAATTATGGATTCAGCACACTATCCAACAAACCATGGGCATTACCTAAAATGTCCGGGCCATTTGTGAAATACCTGCCCATTACATACATCGCCCAAACAATTGTGCATTCTGCACAATGCCCAGGTCATTTTACAAAATACCCACGTTAACACTAAACCCGCCAGCCACTTTCTGGACATACTTACGTATACCACGTACATCCTTCAAGAAAAGGGGTATTAAAATCAGTCGATAGATCAACAGAACGATTCACACTCTGCGGTAGAATTATAAAAAATCGCAAAAAATATACTCTTACGAAATACATCGATTTTTCTCAAAAACCTTTCACTGTTAATCGCAAAAACCCACAGCACCAATTCATACGACGCCACGCTATCGAACCAATACAACCATCGATGCACATCTTACATTGCCTTGATCTTACATGCACATCTTACATTGCCTTAAATTCATCGTGTTATCCCACAAATTTAATTACCTCCCTTCGCGACACTCTTTCCTTCCACGAACCAGTATTCTCACTACAGTCCCACCAGCTCCATGAATTAGCAATGACAATCGCACGCTACTTGCAATACACACGTACCAAATGGTAATCGCGGGCTCGCGTTGTGCCGCGAATTATGCGCAGGACGATTAGCGGAATTGATCGATGCTAATCGACGGAATGATCATTCAAAAGGGAGGGCTCTTTCAGCGCGGTACTTACAGTCGCACTGTTTTAAAGCGAAATTCCGGTGCTTTCTGGAGTCCATCGTTAGCCTGGAAATACGCTCGTTACGGACGCCGAGGCCGTTGGAGGTAATGCCCAATGGCCATCCACCGAAGGCCGGCACCTGCACTTTTACAGTTGCCTCCTCCGCAATTTACATAGTTAATAGTCATTTATTTCATTGCGCCCGCAAATGGGGCATCCATGATGCAGATTATGCGGCTCGATGGCGGAGGCAAAAGGCCGCTTTACGGCCCGACAGGCACGAAACGGGAGTTAAATTTCGGTCCCGCGGCGCGCCGGATTTGGATTTTGAGGAGGGAGAATAAGTCGCGCCTTTCGTGCCTGGATTTCTTCTCCGTTAATCCAGCGAGATCGTAGGAGAAGTTCGAGCTGGTACAGCGGGCGCATGATTTACTGTCAGCTTTGGGAGGGAAAAAGTTGGAGGCGGCTCTCGAGAACTTGGAAACGAGGGCCATTATCGCGGCAATTCGGACGGGTCTATCGCGGTTTAACGATTTCCTCGGATCGAATGAAACACGAGGTCGGTTTTGTTCGAGAAATAATTCGGCCCGTTGTTACGAACCTTCCTGCGATCGTCGCCGGTAAAGTGGATTGTCGTAGCTCGGTTTTGATGGCCATCGCCGACGTTTAAAGCGGAAAAGGCTTTTTAGAAAAAGGAATTCGGAGGGAAACGTTTTAAAGTCTATGTTATCTCGACGCTTCTGGGAAATTTAAAGCAAACATCGTTAAAGGAACACGGCACGAATACGCTCGAGCCTTGATGGCGTTTCACGATGGGCGCCCGACTGAAAAACTATGCATTCTTGCGGTCTCGTTTCGCTAAAAAAATGTCCGCGATCTCACTCGATCTCCGGTATGGAATTTCCATTACAGAACCTGTTAATTATCCGAATATAAAAGACAAGCGAGGAAACGAGCTACGAACCACGGAGCGTTCGTATAATCGTCCTCGATTGGCAAACGACGTTACACGATTGGTCCAGAGGATAAAACGCTCGACGGACGGAGACACGGTTGCATTTTCCAACGGATTAAATCATTTAATATCATTCAAACGCGCGTTCGTCGCATAGTCGATTTTTTCGTCGATACTTTCGTCATCCTCAATTTCCATTCTCGACGCCCCACGTTGAACCGCTCTCCAATTCCAGCCGCAAAGCGTCAGAAATCGCCTTCTGCTCATCCTTAATGGTCCTCGGCATGCGCGGCACGAAAAACGGATAAGGCAAAACCGTGGAAGTTATTCTGCGGCTCTCCGATAATTCCCACGGTGGCGGACGGGAGCGCAAAAACAAGTGGCTAATATCGCAATATATTACAAGGGAGTTTCGCGGCTAAAAGCTACTCGGCCGCAAAGAAACTCGGCCCAAAGTGGCGCGACGGCACTATAACGGTCTTGAATGGAGGGGAGGAGGACCTCGCGATAATCTCCCGGCAAAGAAAGGCATTAAGGCATCGAAAATATAGGTCAGCTGGCCACCATAAAACCCGAGGGCTAATTTGATTTTCCTCGTTCCACGAGCGCAGCCTGCGCTGGTCGCCCTTCGGGGTGATTTGATCGAACCGCGAGAGGGCGTCGTTCGTTGTCCATTCTCGAGGTAAACTCGAAAACCGAGCTGACGATTTGGATAGAAATAACTTGGTTGGCTCGATCGCAGGGACGTGTTCTTAAGCTCGCATCGGTCCATCCGTCTGAATATTTGAAGGCGCATCGATTCGCGATGCATCCGTCCGGTCGCTGCTTTTGAATGACACGATTTGTCGAAAGTCAACCTCGATCGAAGCTCATCGCTCGGAGGATGAATCCGTTTTTATCCGAGTCGAACTCATAAATGTTGTTCGCCCATTAAAGTCAAGGTAAACGAAGTTAAGTCCCTCGGCCGTATTTCACAGCGATCGTTGCAATGTACATGCGACGATGTGCGGATCCAACAGTTTTGTCGGTGGAAAAGCTTTATTTATCCGCGATCACATCGAATCGATCGCACTGTCGTCGATTTAACGAGGCGAAATAATTCGGACGTGTTTTACACCGAATTTACCACCGGCAACCGTCGGGGTAATATTAGTTAAATACGAATCTTTCTCTTCGCGATACAGTTCGGGCCGCATAACTGTTGCACGCATCGTTGAGCGTCGAATAATCGTAAAATAATATTACAATATGCGCTATCGCACCGCGCGCGGTTCACCTGCTGTTTCGAATTCTTGTTTAATTTTCCCTTATCTTGAATTAATGCGCTCGATACCTCGGCGGATGGATTTTTGCAATTGCGCGTAACTCTGGCTTTGTGGAATACGGTTACGCGCTCCCTGATCCCAGCCGGATTTACCGCGCGCGATATCTATGTAAATAATTTCTATGAAACCGCCAGCCCCATTATCTCCCGAATTTTGCTACGCCGGGTGCTTCCTTTAACGCACCGCCAAGTTTATGGAATGGCTCCGCAGCGGCGGGAAGGCCGCGGCAAATGGCATTTACCTTTTTCAATCATCCTCCACATTTTTCGATAAACCGTTTATCGTAAGAGCGATGCGAATTGAATGCTAAGCGACGCGTTGAATAACGCGAAATAATTAACACTGGAACTACGAAACCAGTCAAAATGACTGGTCGGTCGTTTCTTTGAAAAATCGTTGTGCTTTATAAGGATGTATTTTTTAACATTTTCCATGATTTTCATGCAGTATTTAGATCACCATTTTGATTTACTGAAATTTCCTCTTACTCTCCCCCTTTTTTATGAAGATACATGTGGTGTTCTAAATATGCACAGAAAGTGGCTGGTAGTTCTGCTGTTAAATCGCAATTTAGATATTTGAGACGAGATAATACTGTAACGCCGGCTGAAGATGCCGCGTTACGAAAGCAGAGCGACGGTTGTCAACGAGCTTGTTGACAACAGAAGAATCGAGAGAGTCTCCCCGCCGACTTCGAATCTGCCGGACGTGACTTTATCGTTCGCGTACAATTTGTATTTAAATAAACATTCTTGTTGCCTTTTATTAAGTGTTGAGTGTTAGAAAGCGTCATGCAATCTTCAGCAAGCACTCCCCGGCGCAACATTGGTGTCAGAAGTGGGATGAAGACCCGCTCTGCGTCCGGGGATGTGCCGACGTTGGAGCAACTTTTCAAAAATCTCCAGGAAGGACTTCTAGAGCAACTGGAGGAGCAGCGGCGGCTTTTCGACTCCAGATGGGAGGAAGAGCGCGCGAGAGCCGAGGAGAGAAGGCAGGCGGAAGAAGCTGCTTCGTCGGCTCGGGCTGCAGCCCAGGAATCTAGGATGGAGGTTTTGGAGGGGCAACAACAGACGCTTGCTGCTAAGTTTGACGCATTTGTACAATCGCACCAAGGTGCAGTTTCCGCTAGGAGGGGTCGCGGACTCAGTCCTGTATATAGCGTTGAGTCTGTGAGGCCCGCGACGCCTCCGCCTACGTTGCCGCTTCCTCTGCAGGAGGGGGGTGGTGCGCATAGGGGCGTATCTGAGTTGGGGTACGTCCTTAGGCCACCGACGTTCGATGGAAACTCATCTTGGGAGGAGTTTTTAATACAGTTTGAGGCTGTAGCTAGATCTAATGGTTGGGATGAGCCAAGGAAGGCATTGGCCTTGGTCTCATCACTGGAGGGACCGGCACGAGGGGTGCTTTCTTCCCTTTTCGCTGCGAAACGGGAGAATTTTGAGGAGCTAACTTTGGCTCTGGAATTTAGATACGGCGCAAAGAATTTCACACAGTTAAACTATGTGAAATTTCAAAATTACAAACAGCGAAAAGGGGAGTCCATTTCTGAGTTGGCTTCCGAAATTGAGAGGCTGGCACAGGCTGCTTTTGCCGATTGTCCTGCGGAGGCACAGGACAAGCTCGCGGCCTCCCAGTTTATTTCGGCACTGGCCAATTCGGAGATGAAAAGGACATTGCGCCTTGGAAGTTTCTCTACTCTAAGGGCCGTGGTTTTGCGGGCCTTAGAGATTGAAGCTGTAGGGACTTTATCGGTTATTTCGGCACTGGCCAATTCGGAGATGAAAAGGACATTGCGCCTTGGAAGTTTCTCTACTCTAAGGGCCGTGGTTTTGCGGGCCTTAGAGATTGAAGCTGTAGGGACTTTATCGGACCACTCCAACGAAGAACGAGGTACTCGTTCCGGAAACCTTTTACAGGGAACGAAGGACATGCGGAAAAGGACGTTCCACACCGCACTTCCGCCGAAACCGGAGAAGAACTCCGCCGAATGCTGGAATTGCGGGAAGACGGGGCACTTGCAAAGGAATTGCCCGAAGAAACAGATGGGGAAACAGGACAGAAGAAGATTACAGGAAAACAGGAAGAAGAACGGCGTGAAGGGGGAAGCGTCGACTTCTTGTTTTCTCACCCCCGCCGCGCAGAGGACATCGAGGGAGGAATGCCCGTCCGTCGAGGGATTCATCGCGGGAAGAAAGGCCCGGATAATACTTGACTCGGGCTCAGTAATGAACCTCTGTTTTCTCACCCCCGCCGCGCAGAGGACATCGAGGGAGGAATGCCCGTCCGTCGAGGGATTCATCGCGGGAAGAAAGGCCCGGATAATACTTGACTCGGGCTCAGTAATGAACCTCCTAAAAGCAGATAAATGGGCCTCTTTTGGAAAGCGTAGCGCGGCGGGAGAATCTTTTACTCGCATATTTTCCGTTACGGGAGAAGATGTACCAATTCTCGAAGTCGGCGGGGAGACTCTCTCGATTCTTCTGTTGTCAACAAGCTCGTCGACAACCATCGCTCTGCTTTCGTAACGCGGCATCTTCAGCCGGCGTTACATTACCCTCCTCTTCGAAGAGATGTGGAAGAATGGTGTCGCCGGTGTCATGCTTGCGCGGCGAAGAAGGGCCCCAAGGAGAAGGGAAGAGGGACCCTGAAGGTTTATAACGTCGGGGCACCTTTTGAGAGGTTGGCGCTCGACGTTGTGGGTCCCTTGCCAAAGTCTTCGGCCGGCAGCAGATACGCGCTCGTCGTGATGGACTATTTCTCGAAGTGGCCAGAAATTTTTCCGTTACCGAACCAGCAGGCGACGACCATTGCGAAGACTCTGCTTAAGGAAGTGGTCAGCAGGCATGGAGTACCGCTGGAGTTACATTCAGATCAGGGTCGGAGTTTTGAGTCTAACATTTTCAAGGATTTGATGAAGATGTTGGGCATCAAGAAGACGAGGACAACTCCTTTGCACCCTCAGTCAGATGGACTCGTGGAGCGGATGATCAGAACTCTATTGCAATATTTGTCCCAGTTTGTTTCAGAGCACCAGAAAGACTGGGACGAGTGGATTCCGATGTTCTTGCTGGCATATCGAACATCTCGCCATGAGCTGACGCAAAACAGCCCAGCGATGATTCTTATGGGTCGGGAACTACGCCTTCCTTTGGACTTGGTACGAGGAGCTGAACCCGTAAAGCGAAAGGATGAAAATGAGCTGGTCGCTGAAACCAGGGAACGGATTGAGGAAATCCACGGTTTTGTGCGGCAGCGGATGAAGATCGGTACCGAGAGGATGAAATCTTGGTACGATGCTTTCGCAAACCCAATTACATTTTCTCCAGGAGAGCAAGTCTGGCTGTACAACCCACGGAGGAAGAAAGGAAGATGCCCGAAATTACAGCCAGACTGGGAAGGACCATATGTGGTACGAGACCGGTTGAACGAGTTGATATACCGTATAATTCGTTCACCGTCGTCAAAGGCAAAAGTCGTCCACATTAATCGTTTGGCACGCTACTCACAAGGAGGACCGAGGAATGAAGGATGAGGACATCTTCGCCCAAGAAGAGGACGCCGCGTCATACAAGCCGAGGGTGAGGGCTTCTCCTGGCTTGTGGTGCGCTCCCTTCCTGCGCGTCAGAGGAGTCTGAGGAAGTGTCATCCTCTTCCTCAGAGGGTGGCCCCTTCGATGGGACCGTTACTGCGTCCATTAGGGCGTGAAGGTCCCCTGATTGCGTAGCCGGGGTATGTGCCGTACAATCTTTGAGGGAGAACACCTTGATGGTTGGACGGTGGCATCTCGAGGGTGGTGGCCCTGCCTGTCTGGGAGAGAGTCCGCCCGTGAAGTTCTGAAGCAAGAGGAACTCTGACGTGGGGGCAAGAGGAAGGGCGAGGAGCGGTCGGGACATCCACAGAAGAACGGTCTTCAGCGTAGCCAGATGAGAGAAGTACCGGCGTCTTGCTCAGGGTTTTTGGGTGGTTTTCCCCTGAGACGAAGGACAAATGTCAAGACGGCTATCTTTAAAGGCCACCTGGGCGGTCTTCAGCGTAGCCAGATGAGAGAAGTACCGGCGTCTTGCTCAGGGTTTTTGGGTGGTTTTCCCCTGAGACGAAGGACAAATGTCAAGACGGCTATCTTTAAAGGCCACCTGGGTAAAAAGTTCAATTCCATGTACTTTACCCCTTTTCAGATAGAGGTACTCGGTCCAAACAGAAATAGGGAAAAGGAGATTGGCGACCTGACAGATGACAGCCCAATGAATCGGGGTTAGGAGTCGGAGTCTGAAGCTGGCTCCGATGAATCATCTGAGGTTGGTCGCAGGAAAAGAAAGTCGCCGCGGTCGGGACGACCGCCATCTTCGAAGAGGAGGGTAATGTAACGCCGGCTGAAGATGCCGCGTTACGAAAGCAGAGCGACGGTTGTCAACGAGCTTGTTGACAACAGAAGAATCTAGAGAGTCTCCCCGCCGACTTCGAATCTGCCGGACGTGACTTTATCGTTCGCGTACAATTTGTATTTAAATAAACATTCTTGTTGCCTTTTATTAAGTGTTGAGTGTTAGAAAGCGTCATGCAATCTTCAGCAAGCACTCCCCGGCGCAACAATATATTTGTTTTATTAATAAAAGCCTGCTAACAATATACTATTTTCATTAATCCTCGAATTGAACGACAAATCCGTTCCTATTTTGGGGCAATCAAATCACTCAACGCGTGGGCGGAAAAAGCAAGTTTTTGTGTGTATCACGTAATACAAATATTGGGGTGAAAAATAGATTTCAGAGAAATTAGATCGCCTAAAATCTCTCTAGAAGTACAGTGAAGTAATAGGGGATATAACATAACCTATACAGCCACATTGAGTTAGACCACATGCAAAATGATGCAATCTAGTGAGCCCAAAAGTGAATTGCACGTAAAAAAGTTCTCGGAACATAACTACAGAACTTGGAAGATGCAAATGAAATGGTTACTGGAAGGAAAGAGATTATTAGATTATGCAGTGGGTAAGATCACGTGTCTAACTGATAAAAATGCAAACCAAGTGGCAACGTTCAATAGAAATAATGATAGGGCTCTAGCTACAATTGGGTTACATGTCGATTTCGTTTGTATCGTTTAAAGAACTGAATATTAGAGTAGTCAACACTGCAGCAGATCCATAAAAATTGAGTGGTACAATATTACAAGCCAAAGGTGTAGGTAATATAATACTAAGAATGCACGTAAGAAATTCTATAAAGCGAATGATCCTAAATAATGTTTACTATGTACCAGAAGTCAGGAAGAATCTTATGTCAGTATCACAGATAGAAAAGAAAGATCATAAGCTACTGGTTAAAAATATGAAGATAAGGGTAAGAGATATAGATACAGAAAGGACATTATGCGTAGCATTTAGAACTGATGATATGTCTATAGTCAAAACTGATGTAGAGATGCATAAAGAAAAAGTAACTAATACATATGCTCTCGACATTCAAAGCAAGTCACTGTGACATGAAAGGTTCTGTCATATTCATAATGAAACAATCAAAAAAACTTTCTAATTTGAGAAGGTCAAAGCAGATAAAAATGTGAGAGTACGAGATGTTACTTGTGATTCGTGCTGTATTGGAAAAGTGATTAAGTCTGTATCTAAAGCGGTACCAGAGAGGCAATCAAAGGACATGAATGAACTGATACATTTAGATTCGTGCGGACCTATGCCCATGGAGTCAATAGGAGGAAGTAAGTATTTCGTCACATTTACAGATGATTATACATGCAGAATAATAGTTCGATTCGTCAAGATAAAGACTAAGGTTAGAAGATGTATAGAGGAGTACATAGCTAAAGTTCAGCGGCAAACAGGGAAAAAGATTTAGGACCGATACTGGGTTAGAATACTGCAACAAAGAAGAGACGCATATTTCAAATCTCTTGGAAGAAGACACGAGAGGAGCAATGTCAAAACACCACAGATGAACAGTGTAGCAAAAAGAATCAATCGAACTTTGCTGAACTTGACCAGGTCAATGTTGCATTCAGCCAGATTACCACAAAAGTTTTGGGTTAAAGCTGTTACTACTATAGCTTATGTAAGAAATAGAGCAAGTCACACGAAGCTAAATGACAAAATACCCCTAGGTGTTTAGACGGATAATACACCCAGCATTAAACGTTTGAAGGTATATGGATGTTTAGCCTATGCAAAGATGCCAATGCAAGGTAAAAGAAAACTAGATAACAAAATGCATACTGGTTAGGTATGCAACCAAGACAAAGGGGTATAGATTGTGGTCCCCAGAATTACAGGATATGGTCCCCATAAAACACGTGGAATTCGGTGAAAACAAGATTGGATACGAATGGCTTTACAAAAACAATACGCAACAACTTGGGTATGACAATTTATCTTCATGTAACTCGGATGTGCAACTCGGGAGCAGAAGAAGATGATCGATCAACAAACATAGAAGACAGTGGGAGTATCAGAGACTCCAGCTGTTACACCATGTAGAGGTCAACTTAAAAAGATTATCGGAAACCCATATGGAAGGAAGGGTAAACAAAAATCTGATTCAACAACAGAAAAAGTAAAATTACCCATAGATGACGAATTAACGGAGATTGAGGCGAATTTTCTAGAGATTATCAAGCCCAAAAATATAAATAGTGCACTATCTTCATCACAAACAAAACATTGGAATCTGGCCATAAAGGAAGAAATGGACACCTTATTGGAAAGAGAGACATTGATTGTTGCAGATCCGCCAGAGAGTAAAAGAATCATTAGATGTAGATGGGTTTTCAAACTCAAGACTAATTCAGATGGTAAACCTGCGAGATATAAGGCAAGGTTAGTTGCACAAGGTTATGATCAGGAAAAGGACAAAGAGTACGGAGAAACATATTCACCAGTCGCAAGCTTTTCTGTAATTAGACTATTCCTAGCATTGGCTGTAACACTGAGTTTAAAAACTAGACATATAGATATAAAAAATGCATTTCACATAATTTTACATAAAATTACCTCCACTATACGAAAGGGAAGATGAGAAAGTAGCAAGACAGATGAAACTCATCACACAATTTCTTTTGAATTGTAAATTCAAGAGATTGAGTTCATCAAACTGTATTTACATGATGGACAATGGAACAATTCTGGTTGTATATGTTGATGATATATTGATCTTTGTTGTAAAATGAAACCTTCCGCATCAAAATGGAACGACCAATGAGCGCATGCGTCGTTTTGCTGTTCGAGTTTACTGTCTATAAATTTTTAGGCATTGAGTGAGAGTGGCTTTTTTGTATCGTGTGCATCGTTTTTTTTTTAGTCTTGCTTCACGTGTAAAGGGTTTATGGTGTAAATGTACAATATAAATTGAATAAATATGATATATATGTCCTATTAGGTCTGTTTCTTACGCTACATCCATAACAATCTTCTCATGTGAAGAGAAGACGATCACAAGGACTTAGGTGAGATTTCCTTCATACTAGGGGTTAACGTCCAATGGGACATCAAGGGAAGCATACAATTATCGCAGCAGCCCTGTATAACGTCGGTCCTGAATAAATATGGAATGGAAGGTTACAGAAGAACAAGTACATCATTAGAACCAGGAATTAGGCTATCTCAAGAATTGAGTCCAAAAAACCAAGAAGAGGAGAAGCAAATGTGCAATGTACCATATAGAGAGGCAATAGGGTCTCTGATGCATCTAGCAGTTTTTACCAGACCAGACATATTGTTTGCGGTAACGAAACTATCACAATATAACGTCAACCTAGGCAAAGAACACTCGAGTCAAGTCACACATGTACTAAAATACCTAAGCAGGAAGATTAATTATGGAATTGAGTACAAGATAAATGGAGATAAAAATATTGAAGTGTACTGTGATGCAGATTGGGGAAGCGCCTTAGATGACAGACATTCATTCTCAGATTTGATAATAAAGTAGCAGATAATGTAGTTCACTGGAGATTGTCCAAACAAAAGAGTATCTTCACATCAACAATAGAAGCTGAATATGTGGCAATGTCACATGGAGTTAAAGAAATAATGTGGCTTGAAATAGTACTGGACGAACTTAATTTATAAAGAATAAGAGGGGCCATACGACGCGGGAAGGCCCACGACATACCAGTGCCAACTGGTGTCGCGAATCTTTATCATGTTTTATCAAATTTTCCGCCATTCTAATGTAATAGTCACCCTCCTTTTAGATCTGGTATAGTAAAATATTTTTTGTTACGTAATATTTCTAGTTGGTCCTCTATCAAAGGGAGAGGGTAATTGTCTCGCACTAACGTTTTATTGATACTTCTACAGTCGATACATAATCTAAGACTTCTATTTTACTTTTTAATGCTGTCCGTGCCGCGTGTACCGCGTATGGTAGATGTTAAATTTGATGTGTAGACCACGTGTACCGCGGGTGGTACACACAGACATATTTATTTAATGCACTGAAAACACATATTAGTATGTGAAATTTAATTCTGTAACCGCACATTCGGTTACGTAGTCGCGGGCAGTTCGTAATTGGAGGACCGTATCCCTTGATTGCCCGAATATCGTGCGCATGCGTGGAACCCCCATTTAGATCTCCCGAACAAAGGAGGCCGATGCAGCGCATGAGAGTTGCATTCTAGATTTAGTGGCATGAGAGTAAAGACACGTTTGGAGGCATACGGTCATTCGGGTCCTTGCATTTATAATTTCTATAAAAAACACATATTAAATAGTATAACCATCACCATAGAGTCGGGACTTCCGTTTCCGGTGCGACAGAATAACGACAGGGGTGCAGAGGTTTTTAGATAGAGGCGATTATTGAAAGATTCAGTGAGGAGGAGGTGTGGGAAAACAAGAGGGTGGGAAGGGGGAAGAAGTGGGAGTGAAGGAAGCGTAGGAAGAAAAAAAGGAGCAAACAGAAGGAATTAGGGAGCTTTAGGAAGTAGGTGGAGAAAGTTAGGAGAGTTAGGATCGTGAAGGAGGGGGGCAGGTAAAGTAGGAGTAGGAAGGAAAGTGTGCGTGAGAAAGGCGATAGAGGGCAGAATAATACGGACGAGAGAAAATGAGCTCTACGAGAGAGACGGGAAAAGGAAAAAAGAGGATTTATTGAGCAGTAGAGAAGGGGAGGAAATGGCTTTTGTGAAGAGTAGTAGGACAAGGCGATCGCCGGTGAGGGACAGCAGACGGGATGAGAGAAGGGGTGAGAACAAAGAGGAATGGAGAAGGGAGATAAAGGAGCGAGTGAAAGAAGGAAGTGAGGGAGGAGACGGGAAGGCAAAATGGGAGAGAAAGGTGGAAGAATTGGATGCAGGAGCAAAGAAGAGAGGGAGAGAAAGAGAGAAAAATATGGAGAAAGTAGATAGAGGAACAAATAAATGTACATACATACGTACATACATACATTACCATAAAGTCATTTTATTCGCATTCACGTAATAAATCTTGGTTACATTTGAGCGCGAGGCCTGAACGTGTTTCACGTATATTAACCTCAATAATTAACAAGGACGCAATAACCGACAACTGTGAGGGCGGGGGATGATTAGCGGTACTGCTGAGGAGTCATAGAGATTTACTCTAGCCTGACTATCCTTGCCGGGCACACGGCGCCTCTAAAATAACTCAGCTCACTATGGTGCCCTGCTTGGCTTAGATTTGGCGTTTCCGCTGTGCTTGGCAAAATGCGTTCAGGTAATGTGGCGCTCGATGGAGTCCAGATGGTGCGGGTTCACGATATGGGTTTGTGACCCGATCATCTCGCGTGGAACTCGCCCAGCTCAATACGGTGCCTGCCGATTCTCCTAACGAGTTTATGTATCGCCGATCATTGACCATTGTCAGCAAACGTTCCCGCTAAGCATAGTCCCGTTCCATGAGGCACGCGTTTAAACCCTAGTGCGTAGTCAGGTGTCGTGGAAACGCTCGATCGATTGCCGAATCCACGCACGTTGCTCGGATTTTCACTAGGAGGCTGATTTTGGATCTTACTCTCCGCATCTCGCAACTGCAGCCAGACAGACACGGTTTTCCAGTGTGGTCAGTTCAGGTTGTGTACACGAGGACAGTGTCCAGAAGAAATTGTCTCCCAGAGGCTACAGGACTCTTAGGGCTCTCGTACCCCTCCCAGTCGTCGTAGGCTTCCTCGAGCGACCCAAGCGTTACGCCTGCCTTTTGTCGTTCCTGGTTTCAGGGGGAAACCAGAGGGCATACGACAAAAGGTAATCCTCACTCGTTGCGTTATCCGGGAATGCTGAATATAGATCAGTAACCTTGACCGTTAGGAGCCGGATCAAATTGGTCAATAACAAAGACACCAGAGAGGAATCACTCGGCAGGGATAAACAGCACACTTCACGCAATTTCTATTAATATCGCGTACTGCGTTTATTATATGCAGGGTGCAGCTCATAATACATCTTTATGTAGTCGAACATAAAACGAATCGTGTTTCTGATCGTAGAACTGCTTCACCGTGTCGCTAGAATTACACGCGCAATGTCATGCGCATCGCGTTTTTGACAACGACCTGAGATTAACTGTATTCGTTACAATGAACTGCTATTGAATATATCTTATTATTAATCGTACATAGATATATCGTCGGTGTCGTCATTCGATACATGTCCAAACCTACCGCCGTCATCGAAAGCTCGGAGGCACGAGCCCATGGTTATACTTAGATTAACCATCTAACCATACGCTGACGTGGAGATATTCCTGCGAGGAGGCCCACCGGACAGTCACAATTTTGTAAAATATATTTCCACAGAGGGATTGAGGTATTATAAAAAATGTGGTTTTTTATTCCAAGCAAAATATTATTTCAAAGCACACAAATTGTTTAATTGTTATATGTACAATAATTAATAATTATATGTAATGGTTGAAACTTGCTTTCCCACAGAAAGGCAGCCGCTTTCATTGGTAATCACCTGTTTGTGTTACAAATGCTGTTTTGTATCTGTCTTTTTCTCGTATCGGGATCAACCAGAAAGCTGAGCAGATGTCAAATACTGAACACCACTCACAATTTCTCGTTTTTACTACCATATCTTCTATACGTGGAAAAGGTTGTGACTCTGGAACTAGTATTTCGTTTAAACTCCTGAAGTCAATACATAATATCGATCTTACCCCATCTTCCTTTTTAAAGGCCAATGTTACTGGTGCTGCATACGGAGATTCTGACTCTTCAATGAGATCTGTTTCCAGTAAATTATTTACTTGTTTATCAATTTCTTCTTGATCTGGGATTGAACAACGATACGGTTTTTTTGTTATATATCTATTTTCCAATAATTTTATTTGAGCTTCATGATTTGTTACTTTGTCTACGTCATATTTATTAACTGCAAAGATAGTTTCATTATTTGTAATCACTTCTATCAGTATCTTTTTTCTTTTCTCGTGGAAGTGTTTTAGCTTGTTATCTAATTCTGAGTTTTCAACGTTTTCTCGATTCTTCTTTGGCGATCTTAACCTTGACTTGAACAGCGGCCATCTTGTATTATGACGGAAGACCAATTTGTAACCTGGCTCAATTTCTTCTTGAAATTAACCACTCAACCAATGTTCTATGAAATTTATTTACATAAATTAGATGATAAATGACAATACAACAAAAATCAATATACAATCTTACCTATGAAAATTGGTTTTCAAGTCGTCAATTTAGACGTTAAAAATTACACAGGTGAAATTGTACAGAACGAACTACGTTTATTACTAAAAATACGAAGGTCGTTTTTCAGATCCATCAGTTTTCTTCCGAAATCAATTGTGCCAATACACCCATGCTAAACGGAAAGTTTCCCCGTTTACATATATGATATGTATACTTATTCCCCTTTTGTTAAATATTTTATTTCTCTCGTTGTTTACTTAACAAATTAGAATACAACAGGTTGCAATGCCACGTGTACCCTAAATGGTACACGATGAGATAATTAATCTAAATACGCTAATTATTTCTGAATTGAAGATGTAATGAAATACTTTGTAATAATATAGCAATCTTAAGTCAAAACATCAAGGGCCTGAACAAGAAATTGAGCAAAAACGGATTGGCATGAAAAGTGTTAACCAACATAATTGGCAACGCATATTCTAATTCACTCATACGAATGATGTTTCTGCCAAGTAAATCGTCTAATATTTCTCTTAACTATTTTTTTGCAATATAAGAAAGTGGGTGTGGTGTATGGTGAAATGATTTCTTGTCGTGTAACGTTAATTTTTACTCAATTCTCGTCTTTGGTATTTATAAACGTTCCCGTTCTACGTAATTTGAAATAAATGAGTTTTTTAATTTTTGCCGTTTACTGTAAATTAATTCGTTGTTTATTATTAATTGTTCACTAGTAAGTGGCGGCCCGTCTATTTCTATTTTAAAAATCTCTACTTCGTCATACGTATTGTGTTTTATATTATTGATTAAGAGCATGTTAAACATTTTTATAATATTATATTACGATGAAATACTGCAGGTATTATCATTGTATTATTTGGAACAATGTAAAGTCGTACATTTTCCTGAATTATGCAATCTATTGTTATATTAGTGCGTACTTCACCCGTTACAATTAACTCAGATCTATTTATGCCGCAAAATTTATTTGACACACTAACGTTACTTTGTGAGAAGGGTATGGGGAATATGTCGGAGGAGGTTTGCGGAAGATTTGCGGAGGAGGTTATGATTATTTGATAAGCTGATCTGGGCGATACTGAGCTACGGAGAGGAGGTATGGGTGTAGAAGAAAAGAGAGGAGATGGAAAAACTGCAGTTTAGGTGTTTAAGATGGGAGCTAGGGGTAGAAAGGGAAAAGCCGAATTATATGAAAATGGAAAAGTTGAAGAGGGAAAGGTTAGAGACAAGAGCGGCGATGAGAGTGTGGGTATTCGAGAAGAGAGTGCAGGGATGTAAGGAAAGGGAGTTAGTTAGAAGGTGTTGAGAGGGGATGACGGAAGGGGCGAGAAAGAGAAAGATGGGGTCAGGATAAGAAAAAGAGAGAAAGGAAAGACTAGAAGGGGAGGGAGGGATAAAATGAAGGAGGTGCAGAAAAGAAGGGAAGGGGGATTTGACAGGATGGTGGAAAGATGGAAGGAAACAGACAGAGAGGAGAAGTGGGAGAGGATAAAAGAATCAAGGTACAGTAGATGGTAGTAGGAAGTTAATGTTCAAGGAGTACCGGCATATCTAAAGGAAAGGGGGCGGGGGGAGGTGCAAGAGGAAACGTGAATCCAAGAAGCGAGAAAAAGGGGAGGGAGGCTAAGGATAAGCGGTCGCCAGTGAGGGACTAGCAGCTGGTTGAAGGAAGAGAAGGAGAATTGTAAATAAAGAATTGTAAAAGACTGTTACTCTACGGGGAAAGGTTAATAAAGACATATATGTACTAACATCACTCTGCAAAAAACTCCTCTCTCGTCCCTTTGCTAGCAATCGCTTACTGTATGCCTGGGCTTGTTGCAGTTGTAGCAACGTACAATATGTTTCGACCTTGTATCTCTTTAGCCGGCGTTGTTTTTTGACAGGCTGATCTATCCTTTCATTTCCGATGTCGTTTCAGATTTGACTACCGCTGCCTTCGTGACATTCTTCAACAGTGAGGTCTGGAAGATTTCGAGAAAAAATGCAACGCCCTTGCATCTTTGACATTTTTCCTCTTGACGCAGCTGCTTATCGTCGATGCCTTCGATGATATATCATAATCCACTAACTTATTCTGATCTATTGTGACGCTGTTTGCCAGCATTAACAAAGCAAATAATTTCCACACCTCTTTTCCCATTTAATGGTCATACATTTTGGCCATCTCCTGGAAACTTATAAGAATTTAAACTAATAAGAATTTTCGTATAACTGTCGTCTAAATCATATATTTTACACAGCAACTTAAATTGTTCTTTCTACTGCTTGAACATTGCACCTAAACCGTCAAAATCTGGCAATATCTCACCGATCGCTTTAATATTATTATTCATTGACGACTTCCGATTTGATACGGTTAATTGCGGAAAATTTTTTAACAATGCGGCTTCCCGCCATTCTACTCAACATTTTTTCTGCCTTGAAACATTTTTCCATCGCAAAATTCTGTCGCTGACGCCTCACGACTCTTCTGGTCAATAGTCTCTTTTATAACAGCTCTTTATCAACGAGCGAGGAACCTGCTCACATAACACCTATTTATATCTCTAGCTCGTACAATATTCTGAGCGAAGTGATATAATACATAGAATGGAAAATTTGGAAACTGTATAAATATGAACTGCAAATAATATTGTCGGCGCCACGGGAAATTTGGGCCGTTAGGTTTCTGGACCAGGATTTGAACTCCGGGCTTATTGCTTTCCGAGCGAGTGCTCTGATCACTAAACTACCCCGAAAACGCCTATTTATATCATGAAGGAGTCCTGATCCTATAATATGAATGTAGCTACAATGTCAGCTTAAATTCGGTTGGTAGGCGTGCAATTACTTATTACGAATATTTTCGCGTTCAACTTCATGCACAATAAATGAAAATACAGAGCTAGAGTTGATAATAGTAAAGAAAATAGGTCCCGCAATACCTAAACATTAATTATCACTTTTAAAATGATAATAACATCGCATCGGAAAATCTGGAACTTACTGGTGTCGATCTAAGAATTTAAAAATAGGTTGACGCTGTGTAACAGAATATTAATTTTTAAGCAGACCTAAGCTAATGGCGAAAAGTAGAATGAAGTTGTCGTAGCAATGAACCATTTTCTATTTTTAAGTGCGGTTAAATGGGAAGATAAATCACGTGCAGATACCTGTATGTGATTGATAGTTGTGGTTTAATGAAGAACGCTCACCAGATATTAAAATAAAATGTTCAAAAGTGAGAACAAAAATATTTATATACCCTAATGATACATATGATAGACCTATATGTTTTTAACAAATGTAAGAAGTGAAAACAAATATAAAGAGAAAAGATATATCATAAAGGTAAATATTGGTTGTTGATCGAAAATAGAGAACATTTAGGATTGTAATGTAAATAATACAAAAAGAAATCAATCGTTTGCACTGATAAATCAGGGAATTATTATTATGAGTTATACTCGGACAAATTTTTGCCATCTATAATTTCTTGCTCTCTTGAGCGAATACAGCACTCTTGCATGACTCGGACGATTACTCTGGCCGAAGAGAAAGAGGTAAATGTATGTTGGCTGAATTAAAAAAAAATTAGTTACGGCAAAAAGCAATATAAAAGTATGTGGAACGGCATTAACAAATCAATTAAATAAGTTAAATAAATTTGGATTTACTTAAAAGGTTTTACATGAATATGTCCTAACCATATAACAGTATATGGAAAAGCTCTACTTATAGATTTACAGACTGAACTACGCGTACCACGCGAATATTTATTAAATGATTCCGTTAGGGACCCTCCTGCTCGGACAGGGTCCACTCGTCGTAACGATCGTAGCCGACAGGTGGATCGGTTCTCAGTTTTCAAGTGTTCTTCGAATTTTAGCGTATTCCTAGCACTTGAATACTGGCGAGTAAATACTTGAGTACATTGACGCCGAGTGAAAAACTTTTTTCTTTTTTCTTTTACGTTGACGCCGAGTGAAAAACGTTTTTCTTGGAAAGAATATATGTTAGTAAGAATAATTATATCACATACAATTTTGTAGTCGTTGTTAGGATCGAACGTAACAGTTCGCTTCACATGCTTTTACGCTTACCGCAACTTATAGTACCATTTACTCTGTGCATCAGAGACAAATCGATGGAACGTAATTTTTCGAAAGAGTTTTGATTAAGTCACTTGAAAGTAATGACGCGGGTTTATAACTTTGGCAGTTTACCTAGAACGTTACTATAGTCTGAATAGTAAACTGTACGTGGTTATGTGTTAAAATAGATAAATGTTTCATACAATGAATTGACACTTAGAGTCATTTGATTTTCATTAATATTAGATTATTTAATGTGGTTATATGTCCTTTACCATTTTAAGTCGAACACAACTTATAGCAAATTCTATCTCAAAATTTGCACCACGTGTTACCGAATCATCCACCTCGTGACTTTTGGATGTAAATGAAAAACATTAACAACTACAATATTAAGAGTAGCAACGATAATTGCGGCAGCTACTGTAGTATAAAATAAAAGTTAAAGAAGTGGTCGTTGAATTTACATGGAACTGAGTATTTCTGATATTCTAAGTTAGATATAACGTTTAATAAACTCTATTTTAGGCGAAACAATCGCACCTCTCGTGGCTTTCCGGTCGAATATGACCATGACGGTGTCAGGCAGTTGGGGCCAATTAGATTTATAGACTCCATGATCGATACGCACGCTATTTACAAATTGCACAGAAATGTATAGTTATGGTTGTTACAATACACATTGACATATATTATTTACATTGTTGCGCCGAGTGCCCCAGGTCGGAGGGCCCGCTCCTACTGTCTCACCGACGACCAGACAAAGGAATGTTGTTTATAATAAGAGAGTTGAACAAGACTTCGAGAGGCGAAGACGCGTTCTTAGGACTCTGCCATTTTCTGTAATATGTACTCAAACCAAGCCATTTTCTGTACAATTATTATAGTAATTAAATAATGGTTGACAAACATGAAACGTGGTGGTTCCTGCACTCGTACCCCCAGTCGCAACATTGGTGCCAGAAGTATGAATCAGGAGAAGGCGCCGAGGAACGCCTGCCATTGGAGGCTTTATTCGCTGGGCTACAGGCATCCCTGGTAGAGCAGCTGACGGAGAACCAGCGACTCTTAGACGCGCGATGGGAGTGTGAACGAGTGCTGGAGTCGGAAAGGAGGCAAACCGAGGAAGCTGCCTCAGAGGCCTGTCGAGCTGCGGGGGAGGCCAGGCTGGATGTGGTAAAGCGGAGCTTCCAGGTGATAACCAACCGGTTATGCGTAAATGATGGAGTTAGGGAAATTCGGAGAACGGCGCACGGGGACGACGCTGCGGGTGCGTCCGACAGTCCCGAGCACCCGCGTTCCAAAATACCGATATTAGGATCTAGTATAGCTCACCAGCGGGTCGAGAGGGATTCCTCCACCTCGAATAGGCTCGGGTGCGCTTTGAAACCCGCTATTTTTAATGGAGAAATTTCGTGGGAAGCTTACTGTGGAAGGATGAGAGAGCCGGGATGAATCTATGAATGTTAGAGAGAAAGAGCGAATGCCTGCGTGTGTGATTGGTATGACTCGTGTGTAATTGGTGTGCGTGGTAGATCACGCCACGTGGAAGAAAGACAAAGGAGTCTCGAGGAAGAACGTGTGGCGACGAGGCGTGAAAAGAAAGACGAGAGTGTGGCGCGGAATCTTCATCCTCGGCGATACCAAAATCTTTAGTGTAAAGTTACTGAATAAAATATTTTATACTACGCTTACAGAGTCCAATTTGAAACCATTTGCGACCTTAACCACTGGGAAGGGGCGAGGCACGCAGCCGCGCCCATGGCTTCTCTCGACGGCCCCGCGTAAAGCGTGCTTGTAACGCTTTCCGCGGAGGAGAGAACGGATTACAAGAGGCTAGCGTCGGCTGTTGAGTTCCGCTACGGACTCAAAAATCTTACAAATTTGAATTATATCCGTTTCCAAAATTATAAACAACAATCAGGTCAAACGATCCCCGAGTTGACCTCAGAAATAGAAAAACTGTCTCAGGCTGCATTCAGTGACTACCCTGTAGAGACGCGGGAGAAACGCGCTACATCACAGTTTATTTCCGAGCTAAGAAGCGAGCAAATAAGGCGTGTCTTACATTTAGACGGCTATTGGACTCTTAGGACGGCTGTAGTAAGGGTCTTGGAGGTGGAGGCCGTGGAATCTTTGGCAACCGAGCCCAATGTACATACTTCGCGGTTCCCTCGGGCGGCGCGCTCCGATCCGCGAGACAGGCCGGTTAAAAGGGGTTATTGTGGAAAACTTAGGGAAGAGCGCAACACGCGTCCGTTAACGTGTTGGACGTGTCATAAAGAAGGGCATTTTGAACGAAATTGCCCAAAAAGAGCAAAGACTATGACTCATTGCAAGACCTGGCAAGACTAGAAGGGAAACGGGAGAAAGCCGACGTAGAGGGGGAAACGTCGGCTTCTTGCTCGTTTGTCCCCGCCGCACGAAGGATCCTAAGGAAGAACTGCCCTAGCGTCGAGGGATTTGTAGCGGGATTCCCTCGGAAAATATTGATAGATACGGGTTGGACTTTAAACCTTATCAAAGGGGATAAATAGAATCTAAGCGCGGTGGATGCGGATGAGGCTAAACTGTTTACGATTTCGGGAGAGAAACTTCCGGTTGTTGGAAAACGACGCCTTCTAGTAGAGCTAGGAAATCTTCGGTCGGAAGAGGACTTTCCGGTGGTACTTATTTCGGAGGAGTGCATTTTAGGTACCGATTTCCTCTGAAAACATTCCTGCGGTTTAGACTTCATTGCAGGGAAGCTACGGATAAAGAACCAGAAAGGACTTAACTTCGTAGGGGCCAGCGAGTTGACAAATGCTGTGACCCTCGTGGAGGAACACGAGAAGCCCTTACCAGTGCATATTCAGGATCTTTTTTAAAGGAGTAGTCGAACTTTGTCCGCTGGTCAACAACAGGAATTTCGCAATTTGTTATTAGAGTTTCACCATCCTTTCGCTAAAAGTTCCGAACAGGTGAGGAAATGCGATGTGCTGAAACATCACATCATTACTGGAGATTGCGCACCAATCAAACAGCTGTTTCGACGAATACCTCTACATCGACGGGAGGAAGTGACAGAACTCATCGAGGAGATGAAGAAACAAGGGGCCATTGAGGCATCGAGAAGCCCGTGGTCGTCCCCCATCGTACTGGTAAAGATAAAGGATGGTAGCACGCGATTCTGCGTAGACTATCGACGACTGAATGAAGTAACGAAGAAGGATTCGTATCCCTTACCTAGGATCGATGATACATTGGACGATTTAGCCGGAGCATCTTGGTTCTCCATGTTGGATCTACAGAGCGGATATTAACAGGTAACTCTTGCCAAAAAAGATAAGGAAAAAACTGCTTTTTTAGTCGGGAGCGGACTTTGGCAGTATAAAGTCATGCCATTTGGTCTTTGCAACGCCCCTGCCACGTTCGAACACCTGATGGAGTTGGTACTTGCGGAGATCAATTGGAAAACCTGTCCGGTGTACTTGGATGACATAATTATTTACGCCAAGAACTTCGAGGAGGAGGTACAGAATTTGCGAAAAGTGTTTTCCCGTCTGCACCAGGCGAATTTACTGCTCAGTCCGAAGAAATGCAATTTTTTCAGTCGGGAAACAAGGTATCTAGGACACATAGTCTCTGAAACCGGAATAAAGACTGACCCGGAAAAGGTGGCTGCCGGAAGAGATTGGTCAACGCCAAAAACCAGGAAAGAGGTAAAGAGTTTTTTTGATTTGAGTACATATTACAGAAAATGGCAGAGTCCTAAGAACGCGTCTTCGCCTCTCGAAGTCTTGTTCAACTCTCTTATTATAAACAACCTTTCTTTGTTTGGTCGTCGGGGAGGCAGCGAGAGCGGGCACCCGGCGCAACAATATTGTTGATAAAAACATGGAAATACAACATTATACAGCCTAATATAACTTATTGCTAATTCAAAAAGGCGGGGAAAGAACGAAATATCTTTTAAAATTTCTGCGCAGTTTGTAAGTAGCACGCGTGTTGATCACAGAGTTTATAAATCTAAACTGATTGGCCCCAGCTATCTGACACCGCCACGGTTGTATTCCAGCTTCTCCTTGTCCCCTTGCAGGGGTCAAGGAACAAATTAATGATTCTAGTTAGATAGTTGTCTTCCCGGAAACGCAAAAGGAGGATCACCCTAACGAAGTGCCTGGCAGCTGAGTTTAACCGGAGTTTCCGTGAGGCGCTTTCTGCTAAGACTACCGTGCGGGCTGAAATGGCACAGCTCCGCACGAGAGATTTATGGACCCGTATTGTGGACCAGATGGTAGTCGCGGAATGGAACACCCTCAAATTTAACAACCGACAGAGGAAGATTCCTTTCTCTACAGACGGAGGTAGGCAATATCAAGGAGAAGCTGGTTGTCGTAAAAAAGAAGTCAGCATTCAAGGCTACGGGGCGGAAATCTTGCCGGCGACAGGATATTTCAACAAGTCCCAAAGCAGTGTGGCGCAAAAGGGACAGGGAAGAGGAAGGGCATCACCTTTCCCATGTCGGAGGGTTGAAGCCCATCACCAGGCAACCAAATACATTTAGACGGTCGAAAGGGGCAGTCGGGCGGAGGAGCTGACTACGGCCTACTTTCCCGTGCTCCTACTGCTGTAAGTAGTTGCCCTCATAGAGAACAAACTCGCTGCCTTTAAGAAAGAGCTGTTGAAGGGTAAAAAGCGACGAACGGCGGCGACGTCCTCTGCCCCTTCGTCAAAAGACCCGTTTCGGTCTTTAATAAGAACGAAGAAGCCCAAGCTGATGACGGCGATGCAGGCAGGGAAAAGGGGAAGATTGCGCCTATCCCTCGGGCGTGCAGGCGTAAGCTGAACACGCTTCGGGACGTGGCTCGGACCCCAGTCCCTGCGCCAGTAGCAACGCCCTCTTTCTTCCTGTTATGGACAGAGCTGGTAGACAGTAGGGCAAAAAGGCCACAGCGGCAATAAGATGCGGCTGGCACTGCCGCGCCGTCCACCACCCGGCCGTCAGACATGGCAGCGGGTAAAGCCGGAGAAAAGGGGACCGTTCAGCCCTACTAAAAAGCGGAGAACCGCTTAAGAGGGCTGGACGACTCCATATCGCCTTGAGATATAGTGCGGACGGTCGCCGCAGCGAGTAGGTGTCAGGAGCGAGAAGAGAGGACCAAAAAGGTCTGGTCCTCCTTCCACTCTGGAATGGGCTTGATATGGATCCAGTATCCTATAACCGTTCAGTTACATTCGTGGCGTCTGTAATGCACCGAGGACGTCGAAGTAATCGTTGAACAGATTGTCCTCGCCTAAATGAGGTGTCGCTGGAAGCTCCTGTGGCAGCAAAATAGCCATAGTCGAATTTGGGAGTCACTTTAAGTCAAGTCGCTGATCGAGACAATTCACTGGACTTTCTGTCCACTGATTAAGGGGCTCAAACCTAAGGAAAGTCTGGTAGTGGAATCCACCTTATCGCTGGCGAGGAAAATGTCTCCTCGACGACCACAGGAACGTACAAAATCTTCTGTCGGTACCGGCAATAAGCGTGCGCTCTCAAGGACATGAGTGCTGGACGCCTCATGCCCGTGAACTAGCCGTTTTGCGCACCGAATATATAGAGTACTAATGACATTCAGGTAATATCACCCGAAATAATACATTTTTGTTTCATTTATTCCGAGGGACTATAGCCTTTTTATTAATCCAAATAACTCCTGTATTGACCCTGCCCACTTCAGGTTTTCTTGTAACCAAAGGGTCTCAACCCGCTCGTGGCGGCGACGAAGATCGTCGCGGCCGACCATGTGCTTGCCGGTTGATGTTCCGCAAAAGAGTTCCGTTATTGGCATGCCCTCTGCGGTGGCTCTGGTGCCTGAAGTTAGGCCATGCCAGCTCCAGGTGCTCCGATACCGCGGATTGTCACGCACACTGCGACTAATGCCGAGCAGTTTACGGCTTTACCGCGCTGCCCCTTGTACAACAACTTGGACAGAGGGCCAACTATCGCATAAGTAGTGCGCTTCACATCCGGCACACTCCAAAAGGAGGAATAGCCAAAGTAAGGCGCAGGACGCCACAGCCGCGGCGGTGGCCTCGTCTGCGGGTTCGCTAATCCCTCCATCCTTCCCTGGCCGAGTGCTCAGCCAGTGCCCTAACTGGAAGCCGCTTATCTGAGACACGAAGAGAAACTGACTAGGCCTGCTGTTGACCTGGAGGAGTCAACCTAGAGTCTATAGACATCCCTGACACGCCTGGGTCTTGATGCGAGACGTCCTCGGAGCCAGACTGGTGGAACAATTTAACACTGGCTTTAACCTCTTGGCCTACAACCACGAGGGAGACTCGTGGTAAGAATTCAGGCGATTAACAATAAGCACGACCATGACTTGTGGTACTTTGTTTAGCCCAAACGTAAACAAAACGAACCTGCCTCATGATACGTTATTCGATGCTAACGAAAAAGAAATAAGTCAAGCTCGTGGTTCAAGTCTTCTCAATATTTTTTTCAGTTACGTGTAATCCCTTGTTGCTGTCACGCGTTTCGATAATAATTCTCTGAAAGAATTAAACAACCCTTCTACATATCATGTCAGAAAAAAAAAATCTAATACTGATGATAATAATAAGCAGTGTGTTATTGTTGCGGATATTGATTTGCTAAATCCTTCTCATAATAATAGTGATGGTAGCGATATTGTGTTTCTTATACTAAAACGTTTAAGAAAATTAATCATTGAAGATGACACGGATATTGATAATTAATTATCGATGCAATGGATTAGGAAAAAAGAGAATAACAAGCCAAAAATCTGGAAGTATACGCAGATTTCTGACATAAGAGTAGAAATTTTAGATTAGTTAAGTAGAAGTAAAAGAGAGAATTTTTTATATAATGTTTGACAATGTATTTTAAGATAATATTGTTATCGGCCCAGAGCCGAGCTCATACCCTAAAATCGTCGATATTTTGTTAGGTATATAAATTCTGCGTTATATCTATCACTCTTTCTCGGTGAGTGCGTAATTAATTATCTGGTGTTAAGAAAAACGGTTCGCGACAAAGGGACTAGGCACTTACGAGATTTGGCTAATTGAAAGGGGAATCTTGCATAAAAAAAAAGAGCGGTTACAACGTTATTGTCTGGTTACCCTTTGGTTGAGTTTTCTATTGAGTAGTCAATTCCTTTATGGATTTTTCCATTCCTTACCGTTAATGTCGGATACAATAACAATAATGTTACCAAGCGTAGCGGCAGGTAAATACATGAGATGCATCCACGATAGAACGGCATGGCACAGAAAAAGAAAGTGGAAACCTTTGAGACAATCACACGTCAGAACATTGAACATAAAGTAATTAGCGAAGCAGTAGAATGCAGCGACGGGAAGATATGATATGGTGTACGCAAGTACAGCAGTGCCAAGGATTTGTGTGGAGGTAATGCAGTTATAACTCAGACGATCGTACAATTGCGATTTGTCGAAATAAAGACAAAGATTTTGAATGTTTTTCGTGTAGAAAATACGGTCATAGGGTGTGGGAATGTCCAAAGAGTCGTGGAATCTCTAAAGAGAGTTGCAATATTTTACAAGCATTGAGTAATAAATATTACAAAGATATTATAATTAATGGTAACACTGCGACTGCACCAATTAATACAGGGAACGATTTGTGTCTTACACATGCGGAAAGGTACTTCAATATGGCAACATTTCGCTTACAGCCAAACGTAATTAAATTCCATGATATAGCTCCTGTTGAAAACAGTACCTATAGTTAATTTTCAGCAAATGTGATAATCGATAATTTTTCTATCATATACCGTCGTATCCGGCACGAAGGAGCAAAAACGAATGTTCTATCAACCCGGCTAGAGGTATCGAAAACAATGTCCCTCTATCTGGCAGTATGATGGAACGGCGCAACGCGCACTCTATTCGCGATTCGGTCTATAAGGGCGATTGTACCCTCGTAGTGAGGTACACACTTGCGCGACTCTACCGTTAATGATCTTAGGGAAGAGCTATTTATGCTGTATAAGTTTTAAGTAATTTAATGAACAACGATGTGTGTGGCTGTGTCGTTATAAGCGAATAGTATGTATCTGTTGAGAGTCTGTGTCTAACTGTGTTGTTGTTCACTCAGATGAGCCGTGTGGGTCATCTGTGTGTCTCTATCTGTATCGTGTATAACTCTCTGTTGAGAGTGTGACTTTAAGGGCGGTATGTGTGAGTCTATTGAGAGTCTGCACTACTCTCCTCCAAAAGAGTATTTTCAGTCATAAAGACGACTCGGTATGGTGTTAAACGGAGGTGGGAAGCAGCTCATTGGCCAATTGGTATGGAGATGGAGGTGTTCCACCTTGAGATTATACTTTAGGTACCACCAGCTTGGGCCCTACCGCTAGAAGCGCCATACGTGTCATACTGACCTGAGTAGGTCCTAGACATGAAATGGTTTATACTTTTCATACATGCAGGCTTAAGGAACCCTCATCAAAAAAGAAACTTCGCTGCAAGTTAAGCCTGCTAGCTTGTACCTCGACCGCTTCTCGGAACTGAAGTCAGACCAATATCTGGTATTAATATTAATATTTTAGAAATTCTTAAAATGGAGTGGTGTTACGAAGTAAACAAAATTAACGCATTTTTTCGCCAGCGACTTGTGCCGATACAGATGGATAGTTTATTATTATTACTAAGATACAGTTTACACAATATATGTTTCTCTATACTCTAACTCTTTACTTTATAACCCTTTACTCTTTAACTCTTTACTCTTTACTCCTTGCCCTACTGTTCCCTCTAACTCTTCATTCTCGACTCTTCTCTCTGATTCTCCTCTTTCGACTGCTCTGTTCGACCCTTCTTTCTCGACTGCCCTATATATTCTATCCTAAGATTCTCCCTCTTCCAAATTATGCCCTTCCTCCTTAGCATCCCTGCACGCACCCCCTCTCGTTCATAGACGTTCTCACGCTCTGGGCTGCGTGCATTCTTTTAAACCACGCGTCACGTAAAATTAAACCGTGCACTGTGTATATTGCTCTTATGTCGTCGTCTTATAGCCTAAACATTCTTCAGTCAGTCCATGCTCTTATAATCTACGGAATATTTATGTCTTCTCACGCCGGACTATTTTCCCGTTCCCACATAAGTCTTAGAAAATTAGTAGACAATAAACAACGGATAGCTGAGTCAAACCGACTTTCGGGTATCAAGCAAAATCGCTAATATCCGCAGCAATTACGGGCGCATCAAATCGAGGAGTCGTGTATACCAACCGCACCATGGCACTGTTTTTACTCAACTTTGAAAATTCTTGTTAGTCGACAAAACAAAACAGGTCGACAAAGCCAAGTCGCCGGACTCGCAGTATTATCGCGATTCCGTGGGAGATCGTTCCCACAATGCTAATCTCTTTTCTTTATTTCAGGAAAAATTCCATCCCTAAGAATCCTTTTCGCGACTGTAACGCTTGCATGTACTCAGGAACAAGATATTAGCCAAGTTTACAGAGAAATAGACTCGTGTATTCTCCGAACCTCGGAATACAAAACTCTGTCACACTTCTAGGAATTAGACAATGGAACTGACTACGGATAATCGAAGACGCACGACACGGGCAACGCACACACCGATAGTAATCGCTCGAGGTGCGAACCAACTACCGCTTAGAAAATCGGCAATATCCAATGACAGAACTTAAACGGGCAAGACTCATTCGCCAGGTTGGTTCAAATGCGTGCGAGGAAAAGGGGGTGGCTGAGTGCGAAGAGACTTCCCCTAAGGACCTCTGTTTCGTAAACTGAAGGCCGGTTTGAATATGTGTGTCCGTAATAAGGCACCCGCCTCGTTTACGCAGTGAACGATGAAAGAAAAGTGTGATACGTGGCTAAACTATACAAATTTGGAAAATATGGTCATAAATAAACTTATAGCAACTTAAACTAACTCTTAAATTTATGGAACGTCGATAGGAGCAGCGGCATACGAACTTATCCACAATTTACATAATTGGATCGCAAGACGCTCAATTGCAGACGACGCGGATCAGACCATCCATTCCGGGAAAGCAATGGGAAATGCATTTGATCTCTCACCTCGCTGGGAGGTTTTGGTTTCGGAGGAGCACCAAATCGTTCACATGCAGATTCAGCTGACGAGTGCACCATTTAACTCGCTGTTGGAGACTATTCAAATAGTCGAAACACCAAACTTTCCAGAATGCCTCTTGCATTCTATGGATTGTTTGCCAACGAGACAGCCGGTTCTCGTTAAGATGAAGGATACTCGGTTCAGGAACTGAAGTCAGCGGCGCACTGACAAGGAAGTGGCCCAGGGTCAAGACATCGAAGGATTCTGGGTCATCGTGCATAGGTGCGAGTGGCCTTACATTCACGATGCACTCGATCTTGCACAGGTGCATGGCAAATTCTTTGTAGGTTGGTGTGAAGTTTCCCACTACACGCCCCAGGTGATGCTTTACGTTTTTCAGCCCAGCCTCCCATAGACCTACAAAGTGGGGAGTTGCATCTATTTGATGCCTTCGGATGCAAAGTGGCCATAGAGCTCTGAATCCTTCAGAAGAGCACGAAGGTGGACGGCCAGCTGCCTGCTGGCTCCTACAAAATTAGTGCCGGTATCAGTGAATACTTCGGCGGGAGTCCACAGCGAGAAGTCAACCGGGCGAACGCAGCCAGGAATCCAGGGGTCGTGAAGTCGTCAGCAACGTCTAAATAGATGACTCGTACAGCTAAGCACACAAACACCACGCAGTATGCCTTATGCGTGTAGTGGCCCCGTCACTTAGCGGACCTGATATGAAAGGGCCCTGCATAATTTATTCCGACATGTGTGAATGGGCGTGACGGCGTAACTTGCTGATAAGGAAGGTCGCCCATATGCTGGAATACTTGGACTGCTCTTTGTCGGGCATGCTTCACGTATTGGAAAATACAATCCTTCACCAATGAACGAGCGCCGAGGATCCAGTACTGCTGCCTGAGATAACGTAATGACGTCTATAAGCATCCATGCAAGGTGTAGAAGTGTGCATGGCGCATTATTAATTTGGAAATATAACATTTGGGCAACAATACTGGAAACTTGGACGAGAAAGGAAGGCTCAAGTGCCGCAATCTACCGCTGACTCGCGCAAATATCCCGTCCTACGAAAGGATCAACAGCGCGCAACGAACTTTTAGCAGGTAAAGACAAGATCTTACATCCCTCTTTTTTTATTTCCAAAAAGTGCCTAACCTGGAAGTAAGTACACCAATATCGCGAAGCCTTTCCAATCTCCTGGGCAGAGATGAAAGGGTCCACGATACGGGTATGCGATCGCCGCGCATTGTGAATAAACCTAAGTAAATAGCAAGTAATGCAGAGCAACCTCGGCCAAGACGATACCCGTTCTGGAATGTTCCAAGCAGGTTCACTCACGCCTAGGTGGGATTGCACTATGGTGTGCTGCTCCAAGCTTTCTGCACCCACGGAGTCAAACCTGCTCAGACGCCAAGAGTCGGAAAGGCCATTGAGCCAGGAAGGCCCATGCCACTACAAAGGATCCGAGAAGAAGGAACAAGCCCTTATGCCACGTGATGCACACTCCGCCAGATTATCTTTAGTAGATACATGCTTCCAAATAGCGGTAGGAAGGACATTACCAATGGCAGACACTCGGTGTGCCACAAAGGGTTTGCACCGTAACGGAGGGGAATTTAACCAAGCCAAAACCACCGATGAATCTGACCAACAGAAGAACGGAACATTATAGAGGCCCATCGAATCCCTCACATAAGCCATGAAATGATTTAGCAAAACCGCTACACAAAGTTCCAACCTTGGAACGCTAAGAATCTTCAAAGGAGCTACCTTAGTCTTGGCATACAGGAAAATAACCTTGAAGGAAACAGCAATAGGAATTTTAAAATAATCCAAATTGGAAGAGGAAGCATTCTGCTCTGTCCACCGAGAGATAGAAACCGAAGTACGAAGTTTGTCAGGTAAAGGGTCGTTGCATCCAATTTTTTGTATCCAAAAGAGTTGCTACAGAACTTTAGCATGAATGGTAACAGAGGACACCCAACCAAGAAAATCAAAAAACCAAGCCAGGAAGGAAAAGTAGTTGCTGGAAGGGGTCCACTGTACTCGAAGGACCTCGACTGTGGAATCATTGTCTAATATTTTTGGCCTGGCTGAACACAGATCTGCTGGAGGTAAGTCTGACAGTAGCCTGGACGAATTACTGTCCCACTGATATGGATGGATGTTACCCACCATGAGCAGCAACCCAATTAGTTGGCTTTGGAAGTCCAACAGTCATTTAAGATTATTGTCCCCGAACATGATATCATCCACATATATATTGTGAGAGAAGACTGAAGCCGTTAAAGAAAATTTCGAATTCTCGTCTAAGACAGGCTGGCCCAAAACACATTATGTCAGGAATGGAGCAAAAGCAGTGCCATAGGTAACTGTGAGCAAGCGGTAACTTTGAACCTCCTCCTGACAGGAGGGTCTCCATAGGATTGGCAATCCGAATCAATGAGATGCACACCTATTTGTCGAAACATTTTCTCAATATCTGCACTCAAGACAAATTTATGGACCCGCCAACGCAGAATGACCTCACACAGATCTGTTTGTAATTTCGGACCCACTAAGAGGTGTTGACCCACTAAGGGATGTGCGATTTGAAGAAATGGCAGATGCATTAAAAATCATCCGAATTTTACTTACACAGCCCATCTATTTCAGTATCGGATGACGGAGTAAGTATACTGCTCAACTGGGCTGTTCGGAAAAAGAATCTACTCTATGATGGAGATTCTCATATTTGGAGACGAAGTCGTAAGCTTTGGCGAGGGGAAGATCCTTGAGGAGCCATGCCTCGTTCCTGAGAAACAACTTTCTTGCTAAGTGAGAAGTGTCTCCAATGGACATGGAAACCCAGTCGTATCCTGTCAAGCAGGACCTTGTAAAAGTAATCTGCCCTTATAATTATTTGGATCGGCTCGGAACAATGTAAGTTGGAGTCAGCCAAAGAAAGTACCTAGGAAGTCTGGATGACTGCAATGAAGAGGCTATGAGGGACATAACAAGTGAGCTTAGGACGCACTAACGCTGTCATGGAGATGACAGGTTGTGATCTTGTGCAGAGTTCTATCATGAACGATGCCGACTGTTTGGCGATGCCAGCTCGCGAATCACCGATACCTGTTACCAAAATTGAAATTGGCTTAGGGATAGGGCGCAGTACTTGATTTGCGGATTGTGCAATAAAGGACGCTTGACATCCCTGATCTAAAAGAACACGAACTTTCAAAGAATGGCCATGTGAAACGCGTGGACATCCTAGGTGGTTGCACATTGTTAGGCTCGGAAGTATAAACCGTCGCAATTGCTGGGGACATTGAGCACACAGAAGGATTAGAAGAGTTTTGTTCTAAGTTCTTCCTCTCCTAACATTGGAGACACATCTGGTTGTTAGGGCAGGTTTTGCGACGGAATCGAACTTCCCTAGAATGAAGAAAATAAACTGATCTTCCCAGACGTTAATCAGACAGAAAGCATTTAAAAGAGCTGTTCGAATGTCACTAGCCTGGTCTCTTACATGACGCAAATCCCGGACGCGGTTAGTGCCTACTCGCTGAATGTCCGAGAAAGCCTGTAAGCAAGCTTAAACTATTGCACGTCGATTCTCATATCACTTACTCAATTTCTCCCAAGCAGAATGGTAATTCGCTCGCCAACACCTTGGCAACTTCTCCCTCCAGACTGGATTTCAGAAAATGAAGTTTCTGGATGGGGGAGAGGTCCGTTCACGAGTTCGCTAACGACATAAACATGTCTTAGAAGACCATCCAGGAAGTGAGGTCGCCTCCAAACTTTCTGAAGTTGATTGGACGAAGCTGAAGCGCCACCTTAGGATTCGGTAGAGAAACAACAGTGGAACCGGAAATCGTCAAAAGCGACATCTGATTTTGGAGTGCTTACGTTCAGGAATCGCAGACTTCGTCTACTGCCTCACTTATGCAAGAAATGGTGTCGTTAACGAAATACGTTAATTCCTTCCTCGTTTTGGAATCCAATGCTGCCAAAACTCCTTGAGGGAGGATAGCCGATTCAGGATAGCGGTGGTGGTCCTCTTCGGTTTGGCCACTTTTTCGTAATTTACCCAAATCCTCTTGATTTGCTGGAGAAACGGATGGTGCGTTTCTATCAGCTGGTCCAAATTGGTCATGGCAGAAGACTCTAATGAAAATTACAAAGGAAATCTTACACGTGTTCGCTACGCGAAGGTGGAAGTAACGGTCCCTTTGTCCTACGACCACGTGCTACTTCAGCTCTCGAATCCGGCTCGAAGGACCAAAAATTGTTGTGGAAATTGTTCAAAATTTTGGCTGCGAGGGGACTATTCCCCTAAGGACCTCCGTTTCGTAAGCAGAGCGCCGGTTTGAATGTGTGTCCGTAACACTCTATCTGGACTAAGCATTTTTCTTGATAAAGTTGATCTCTCCGTAATCTCTAATATGGAATTTTTGTTGGCTAAAGTTTAACCAAGAGGAGCACTCCCACAGCAAATTTATTCCTAGGATGCACTCTTCTATTATGTTAACGACGACAAACTTTGTCTTCGTCATGAGGTCACCAAGTCGAACCTCGAAACACTGTCTTTTTCTGTCACTTCTAGACAGTTTCCTCCTGTCACTGAATAAAGATTTAAATGTGTCGTACCTGCGTGCGTCGTACCAGGAATATTTTGAAACTGCTTAGAGTTGTCGAGTCCGATGAAGTTCACCGTCGATCCAGTGTAGATAAAAATTTCCTGTGTGTCCCGCGTTGAACTGTTCGATGCTCGGACAGGCCTCATTTAAAATGGTGAACGCGACGGAGATAGGGAGGTAAGAAGTTGACATCTGTCCCTCTATTTCGGCTTCCTCCCGTTTCCCTCCCGTTTTTCTTAAGTAATCCTTAGTTGTTCCTTTAGTTGCTTCGGACAATCTCGTCCGAAATGACTTTCCAGGTGGCAAGTCCAGCACAGCAGTGGTCGCTCCTCGATCGGGTTTTTATCATTTCCCCTTATGTAGCCTCTTTTAGCGTCTATTCTAACATTGCAAAACGCGTCATCCTGGTTTCGAAAGCGCTAACTGTACCACCTAGGCGACCTAAACGCGCCTTACAGGGCACAGCAGAACGTCGATCTAAGATGAATAGGGCACCGTAATGGGTTAGCCTAGAGACGCTGTGTGGCTTGTAACGGTTGTCAAGCCAGAGTGAACCTCGACAACTCTTCAGTAGTTTCGCTAAGCAGTTCCCTACTCTGGCATTTATCGAATGTTACGTCAATTTAACATGAATAATTGATACTCGCGCGTATCTTGCTTGAGGCATTTGCACTCGTTTGCTAATATTCGTCGAACGGGAATCCTTTACTGTTTACCAAGTTCGTGATGCTAACTACGTTTCAAGTCTTTAATTGTGTTTAAAACGATATACTTTATGTATTCCAGGGCTCTATGCCCGTTCTCCGTTCAAAAGATGTTCGTTTGCTACCAAGAGTGTATTTTCCGTGCGCTATATCGTCCTACTTCAATCGGGAAATCGGAGTGGAGATCGACGCATGCACACGAAGGTTGAAAGAGTGAGGCATTGGTCCTTGGCCATCGAGCGGCTCGCAGTTATGTGACAATACACACAAAATCATTAATTTTATCCGCGGACTCCGGAAACGAGCAAGGAGAAGTCGGAATACGGAAGAGACCAATTGGTGCAGATTTATAGACTCTATAATCGACGCGCGCGGCTATTTTCAAGCTCTGTAGAAATGTATAATTGAAATTATTGTAGTTACAATACTCATTAATATATTTAATTGTTTAATTCATAGAAACGTGCAAACATAACATTATAGAACCTAACATAACTCATTGCTAGACCAAAAAAACGGGAAAAGAACGACTTGTATATTAAAATTGAAAAACTGCCCTTTAAGAAGAAACTTTTACATCAGAGTTATTACGTCTGACGATTTAGTAACAGTAATTGATTAAAAGAATGAAATCAAGTAGTTGTGCGAGGACTGATTATTAATTGCTCTTTTTCAGAGCTATACTGCACTTTTTCAGAGTTGCGAAATGGTTTTTTTCACGGCTATGGCACGGTTCTGGATTCAACTACTATTTATTTTATATTGGAACAATTGGTCAAGTAATTGATGTTACGAAATCGTTATACGTAAAAATTTGTATGCAATAGTTTCTTCTTAAAGGGCATTTTTTCAACTTTAATATATAATTCGTTCTTTTTCGGCCTTATTGGACTAGCAATAAGTTATATTTGGCTCTATAGTGTTATATTTGCACGTTTCTATGAATAATATAATGAAATATGTCAATGTTTATTGTAAAAAACGTAATTATACATTTCTGCGCAGTTTCTAAATAGCGCGCGTGTCGATCATGGAGTCTATAAATCTAGACCAATTGGCTCCAGCCGCCTGACACTGCTACGGTCGTCTCCAATATCTCCTTGCCCCCCTTCAGGGGTCGTGGAACAAATTAATGATTCATTATGTATGTATGGCCGGAGTTGTAACATGGAACAGCATTGTAAACAGAATAGATTGCGAAATTTATCGGAAAAATGATTTATATTCCATCAAAGCAAAGTATGTTATGTAAAAGACACGAACATCTGTAGAAACACATGCATTAAATTTGAACATGGATGAAATATGACATCAGCAATTCTGTCATACAAGTTATGAAACTATCAAAAAAATTATGAAGTCTAACAAAGTTCGAGGTTTGAGTAGCGTAAATAACACTAACTTCGTCTGTAACGCATGTTGCCTGGGAAAAATAATGATAGTCTCGTATAAACGTTTAAAGAAAAAGCAAGCGACTCAACTATACGAATTAATACATTCTAATGTCGGCGGTCCTCTGCCAGTATCAAATGGTGGTTTTATTACATTCACTAATGATTTTTTTGGAAAAACTATTGTTAATTTAAGTAATCAATTGTATGAAGGCCTAAAACGAAGTTGAACTTTATATAAGAAATTATATATCTAAGGTAGAGCGAGATCAAAATACGAAGGTACAGCAGTTTAGAACAGATAATCGATTGGGGTTGTGTAATAAGAACTTGAGAATTTTTTTCCGAAAGTTAGGTATCAAGCATAAAAGATCAAATGTAGAAGCATCACAAATGAATGGGATTGCAGAAAAGGTTAATAGAAGACTGTTGGATATGGCAACGTCAATGTGCAAATTAGCCCATTTACTAATCAAATTTTTAGCTGAAGCGGTGACCACAGCAATGTACATAAAAAATAGAACTTCTCATAGCAGAATTAATGATGAAATACTACTTGCTGTATGGACTAGTCGTATCTCAAGTGTGCACCTTTGAAAAATATACGATTGGTTAGCATATGCTCAAGTACCAAGGCAAGGAAGAGAAAAGCTAAATAACAGAACAATGGAGTGCATTATGGTAGGTTATAGTAATTGTACAAGAGAATATAGATTGTGGTGTCCACAAATACGAGGCATGATGATACCAAAATACGTAAAATTCGTCGAAGAAAAAATAGCATACGAATAGATATTTAAAAGGGATACTTGAAATTGGGAAGATAGCCAAACATATCGCCAAACATGCTCAGACGATAAATCAATTACTCAGAACATTAATACAGGCCAAAATTCTAATGACACAACTGGAATATCAAGACGAGAAGAATCGGTAAACTTAAACGAACAAGATCCATCGCAAGAGGAGGCCAGCATAGACCAAAACAAAATTTGTACAAAAATAGTGGGGACTTAGAATATTAAAGGGGTTAAGAAGAGATTAAACAAGGTTATCAGAAATCTGCATGAAGGAATGAGAATACCAAAAGCATCTGATAATGAGATATATAAAGATACTAAAGAGGATGTGATCGAAAATGAAATAGAAGCAAATTTTAGAGAAATAATACTAGCAAAAACTATGTCAAAAGAATTAAATTCTCCACGAGAAGATACATGGCAAAAGGCCATAAAAGAGGTACTGGACAATTTGAAAAGTAGTAAAACATGGCAAATACCTAAATCGCCGAAAACTAGAATTGCTATAGAATATGAGTGGCTTTTCAAAGCAAAGACGAATTCCGAGGGAATAGTTGTACAATATAAAGCTCCACTAATAGACCAAAGATTTTCACAAAAGGAAGGAGTTGATTATACTGAAAACTACTCTCCAGTGGCAAGTTTTACCAACATAAGATTATTAGTGGCTCTAGCGAAAAAATGTGATTGGCACACAAAGCACGTTGATATAAATTGTGTATATTTTTACGGTCATTTGAAGGAAGACATTTGTATACGAATACCACCATGTGTAGATGTCAAAAAAGGGAAAGTTGTATAATTATTGGCCCATTGTACAGGTTAAAACAATCCGGAAGAAACTGGAATAATAAATTAGACAATAGCAGGACAAACACTGAATTTCGGAAATTGCGGTCATCGAGCTGTTCATACTTCAGAGAACGACAGATGATAAGAGTGTGTACGTGGACGATATTTTCATATTTACTCAACATCCAATATCAAAAGCACAAGTTGTGAATCAAATATTAACAAGATATGAACCCAAAGATCTGGGTGAAACGAATCATGTACTACACGCAAAAGTACAAAGGGATGCAAATGGAGAAATACATCTGTCACAGAAGATGTGCATAGAGACATTAATTAAGAAGTATAACATGTCCGAATGTCGAAAAGTCAATACATCTTTAGAACCCGACATATTACTAGCAAAAGAAGTTGGATTGAAGACGCAAAAAGGGAAGAAATAAATTAATGAAATATTAAATCTTCTAGCGAATGAATTACACCCATAATGTTCTTAGCATTATGTACTAGGCCAGACATACTTCTTCCATAAGTTTGCGGAACAGAAATCGAAACACGAATTTATAGTTGCAAAAATGACTGTAAAAGTTAAAAACTGTAAACTAAGCTTTTCAATTCAAGTTTTTTAATTTATTAAAGATACATATTTTAAACTACAATCTTAAACTAAAGACTTCAAACTAAAAAGACTTTAAAAGTTAAAAAAACGTTCTAAATGTCGCTGACAAAGTTGTATTCGAATATATTTTGTCGCATTGTTAGCGAATGCGACACCCACTGTATACACAGCTTTTTAAAACCCAAAACTTCATTTAAAATATTTTAAAAAAATGTTGAAACACGAGAGGCTGTGCATACGACCACAAGATTTTTTTTCCGAGAAATCCGTACACTTCCTATGCGCTGAAGGATGTCTGTTGAACGTCATGGAAACTATGTAGTGATATGATACACTTGTGTCCTACTTTTGTTCAATAAATTAAACATAAACAAAAATTTAAGGTTTTCATTTGACCTCCTTCTCGTATATTGCCTTTTTTGGGTAAACCATAGGTCGCAATGAGCCCTTTGCAAAAATTTATATCGACTAATACAAAATATTTTCAATGTTTAAATAAAAGAAATATTGTCTCGGTTTTCGTGGATCTTCTCATTTGGAAAAAGTAAGGAAGTATGTAAGTAAATAAAGTAAGTAAGTAAAATTTCATTTTACCCAGGGAAAATTTTGTGCGTTAAAGAAATTAAGAGCCATATCATGTGCGAATATTGAGACAGTATTGCATGCTGATGCGTCGAAAAATATTAATATAAATATATAAAATATATAATTTAATTACTTTATATAAATATAAAGTACGGCTCGATGTTATTACAGTGTGACAGTGATGATAGCATCTTACGTTAGGTATATTATGCTAGGGGAAGAAAACAGCGGTGAAATGCAAATATATTAGTTATGAATTAAAAGAGTTACTGGAATTAATATTACGCACTACGATTTACTGGTAGCGATATTAAAAACTTCCGCTTATTAATTAAAACTAGCTATACCAACGAGAAAAAAAGAGGATATCATGATGTTTAGAATCAAATACTACACGTTGAGAATTTTAGTAATCGATTCCTATAATTGTTTGAGTCTGATGGTTGTGCCGCACACAGATTTCATTATAGGTATTTTAACCAAGATTTGTATTTCACGGAGGAATGCGCTTACGTTCTTGATTCTGAGGAGGTAGTCCTCTGTTGTCATAGAACGTACACGTTCTCAAATACGTACACGTACACGTTCTCCAATAGATCTTTGTTCCTCCGTTTATGGCGCTGACGAGGATGATATATTTTTAATCCTCACAATTCAATTACCTATATGCAAGTGCCCGCTTCCCAGGCTTGCTTGGAGAATCCGCCCCTCGGAAAATATTATGACTGTCCGGCGGGCCTACTCAAAGAGTATAGGCACGTCGAGAAACGTTTAAAAGATTTATCTAAGTTTGCTTATGGGCTCGGGTTCCTGAGCTCAGGACAGCGGCGGTAGGTTTAGATGGAAATGAAATGGCGACACGTACGAGATCGATGTGTACGATTAACAACAAAATGTATTCGATAACTATTTAATATGATAAATATACTTACCGTAAGTAATGTTTTTGTAGATGCAGTGCGCTGGACGTCGCGCGTATGATTATAATTGCAAGGCGAAGAGATTTAAATATCTTGAACTGAGATAATAATAGATAATTATATAAACGTGAGTAGCCTGCGTAGTCGGTTGAATAACGTTTTTGTATGCGAATTATATTCGGCTATACATCGTAATTCTGAGCTGCAGCTCGCAAGGAACAAATGTGCTACACGGTATTAAAGAAAATACACGGATGTTTGTTGTTCGTTCCGACCTATTGACTCCTATCTAGTGGTTTTGGTTTCGTCCGGTTTGGTACGGATCCTGACGGTCACGACGACTTTATTTATACTTAGCGCTCTGGATAATGATACGAGTAAAAATTGCCTCTTGTTATGTACCTTCTGGTTCCCTCCTGGGACCAGGAGCAACAAAGGCAGGCGTAACGCTTGGATCGCAGAGAATCTTCCAGCACGTAGGAGTTTCCGGTACCTTCTGCTCAACACTATCCTTCTCGTGTACGCCACCTAAGCTAACCAACTGGAAAACTGTATCTGTCCGATTGCGATTGCGAGGGAAGGAGACTAAGGCCAATGGTCAGCCTCCTAGTGTATATTCGGTCAACGTATGTGGGTTCGGCAATCCGATGAACAAGCGTTCCCACGATGCCCGAACACATGCCAGGGATTAATGCGCGTGCCTTATGGAACGGGAGCACGCTTAGTGGGAGCGGTCGCTGACGATGGTTAATGATCGGCGATACATAAACTCGCTAGGAGAATCGGCAGGGCACCGTAGTGAGCCGGGCGAGTTCTCCGCGAGATGATCGGGTCACAAAGCCATACCGCAAATCCATACCGCCTAGAATCGGTCGAGCGCCGCATCACCTGCACGCATTTTGCAGGACACAGTAGTAACGCCAAATCTAAGACAAGCAGGGCACCATAGTGAGCTGAGTCGTCTTAGAGACGCCGTGTACACACTGAATCAATAATTTGTTCCGCGACCCCTAAAGGGGGGCAAGGAGAAGCTGGAATGCAATCGTGAAGGTGCCAAGTGACAGGGACCGACTGAACCTGGTTTACCGACTCTACGCTCGACATGCGCGCGATTTACAAACTATGCAGAAATTTATAATCAACATTGTTGCATTGTTCATGGAAACTGTCAAAGATAATATTCTGGAACCTAATATAAATCATTGGCAGTATAGGGAGATGGAAAATTAGGGAATTAGCTTTAAAAATTGAAGAAATGTCCTTCGAGAAGAAACTTTTTCATCTTAGTTGCTTCGTATTTTTTGCTAACGATAGCTGCTTCGCCAGTTACTCCAACGAAGCAACTAAGATGCAAGGGTTTCTTTTCGAAGGATATGTTTTCAATGTTTAAAGCTAATACCCTCATTTCCGCCTCCTTATACTGCCAATAACTTATAATAGGTTAGGTAATATTATCTTCACCAGTTTCTATGAATAATGCAACAATATATATCAACATGTAGTACACCGAACATGATTATAAGTTTCTGCGTAGTTTGTAAATCGCGCGCATATCGAGCGTAGAGTCGGTAAACCAGGTCCAGCCGGTGTCTACCACTTGCTACCTGCACGATCGCATTCCAGTTTCTCCTTGCCCCCCATCAGGGATCGCGGAACAAATTATTGATTCAGTGTGTAGGCCGGCAAGGATACTTAAGCTAGAGTACATCTTTGTTAATTATTGAACTGAATGGACATTAATTACATTTGGGGCTTTCGCGTCCGAATGTGTCAAGGACTTGTAAAGTGAAAGCAAAAGAAATGATTCTATAATTACTATTTTACCGTTTAATATGTGTCTTCTGTTAAAATTCTATATGCTAGGATCCGTATTCCCGTATGTGTCCATAAATGTTTTGTTCCGGAAGCCACCAGATTCAGAGTACTGCTCGCGTACGTTGCATCGACCTCCTTCGATTGGGATATTTTAATGGGAGCCCGACGCATGCGCACAAAATTTGGGAGATTAGGGGGTTCGGATTTCCACGTATGAGCCTCCCGTAACTATGTAACCGAATGACTGGTTACAAAATGTAGCGTTGAACTGCAGTATCGGAGGCAAGCGGGTTCAACTCGATTTAGGTGTGTGGCTGGTGATAATGTAAGAATTCAATGCAACAACATGTTACGAAGCGCTTGAGAGTGTATTTATTAAGAGTACTGTTTTAAATGGCAACTGATTGTAAAGTATTTATGTCGGTAATGGATTAGAAAGATTCATATATGAGAGTTACGAAAAATTTTTATACCTCTTTTCCTGATTTTTTGAAGTGGGAATGAGGCTGCGTAAGAGAGTGCCTCACTGACGAAGCCCATAGGGCACACTATTTTTATTTTCTTCGGAAGTGTAATCATGTTTTCCTTTTTACTTTTCTTTTAATTATTTAATTGCTTATTTTCGTTTTTTTGTAATCTATTAGAGCATATCATCCCTGATCGGCAAGATATTACTTTATGGTTTGGTAATCACAGCAAAATGTGTAAAGGTATCAACGTTTCGGCTCGAATGTAAGCCCTGTAAAGATGTTTTTTGTTATCATTTTAAGTTAAATTACAATATTTAATGCATTTTCATTATTTATTAAATAATTCATCTACTCAACAGTAAAGGTTTTGCTAAGTATTTTTACCGGTTTCAGAATTTAGTAACATATTATGCATGCAATAAATATTAAATTGTCGCATCTACTGCGAACAGTGTCTATTAGTAGGGTTATCATTTACCCATTCGCAATAATAAAGTTTAATTAAAGACGCGGCACTGTGGTGAATTATAGGTAGTATAGAGTATAGAGAATCTCGGATTTCCACGGGGGAGACCTGGGTTCGAATTCTGTCCATCACGTTTGGTTTTTCCATGTGATATGCATACTGTAGTTCTCATGGTTCGAAACCCATCTTAAAAAGGAGGTCCGAGACCAAACGACCTTAGCAGTCGGTGCTAAAAATGAACTAAAAAGAAAAGTTCAACTCTTGATTAAACTTTCAAATAAATATCATTTTTTATTGAGTAGAATAAAAAAAGTTATGTTTTTAAACTGTGAATTACGTTTTGTTTTGTAGCTATCTCAATAGCAGGGATAATGACTTATTACTTGGCAGAAAGGGTTTTCTTTGAGTCAAGACTGGGACTGTCTAGAGCTAATTCACCACAGCATGATATATCGGATCACTTGCGGATTTAGGCATGTACTATTGTTTTGTAGTAACAAACTATATTGTCTCACTTACAAATTTCCTGATTGAATATGAAACAATCCCTACATAACCCAGTACCGTCATATTCTGCAATTTTTGAAGGATTTACGATATTTGTACTAGCCCGATAGTTGTCCGAGATAATATAATTATATGTATTCAATACAATCATAATATATACAATCAACACAATGTTGCGTATTTGTCGATCTTTTTAGCTTTCATCGTCACACACTAAGTGATTTAGCTTGTGAGATATTATTTAACATGTCAATCACCACGGTGACTTTACTGACTTCATTGACTGCAATATATATTTATTTTATTTCGGAATTTACAACAGATCATGTCAAAATCGTACGTATGTTTATATTACAAACACCTTTGTCCTTTACGGATTTACCGTATAGAAATGTCACGATTAGGATAGATTAATGAAAAAATTTACTAGAAGATCATTCAAATTCTTTTCCTGTGGAAAGTTACACCTACTGTATTAGGAAAAACAGTTTTAAATTTATATCATAATTATGTTAGTATAGAATGTATGTAATATGATACTTAGATACATGTGTACCTTGTCAAATGAAACAAAAAAAGGGACACGAAAATGTAACAAATCTGTTTATATCAGTAACCATCTAAATTTAAACTGCGAAACGATCATATTATGAAACCAATTATTAACGTAGTTAATATAATTGTTAAATTGTATTTATTTTTCTTTGCATACGAAGCACAGAAGATGCCAGAAACAAAAACTGTGCTGTTTATGCTGTTATGTCATATAAGAAGTAAATGCATAAAGTAAGTTTCAGCTTGTTTTTTATTAATAATAATGTTCATTTAACTGATACACTGTTATATGATAGTCTTACGGTGCAAAACACAAAAAAGTAGTCGAGTTTCATCGCACGATCAATATTCCCTTTTGGTAAACGCGCGTCCATATCAATGGCCACGTGATAAACCCAGATATTTGACCGTGCGTCGTATTTGCGCTATTTTATATACACCGGGAAACTGGAATTTCAGTTGGTACTAGGAGGAAATCGGATACGTCCAAACTCGACTGAGCCTGGTGGAATCGTTTCAAAGGTAAAATTGCTGCACGATCCGACTTTGATTGCTCGTTCTTAGTTTGTGGAGTGGGAGAAAAGCGCACTGATGGGCGATGTTTATCTCAGGATTCTGTGGAAAAAAGAATGTATGAGGTGCACACAAATTGTCCACGTTAATTGTCCAAGCTAATTCTAACAGACAAAAAAGTTAAAACTTTTTCCACAGATAGCGTACAATTATCTTTTTATTTTTAGCAAGAAGATATTTTAAGTATAATATGATATCTCTTACTCTAGATGTGCACTGACGAGCAAATTTAAATTTTTATTTATTTAAATAAAATAAATTTAAATTTATTAGTGCTTGCATATAAAATAATCATTTATTTATGCATTACGATAATGATTAAAAGGAACTTTAAATACATTAATTGATACTTACTTAAATATAATAAACGTGTAACCATTTTATTGTATTCTTAATTTATCAATTATCCCTTTATGCTTCTGGCTCAATATTGCAACGCTGTAAGAAAGAAATAAAAAATAAAAATTTTTTAAGAATTTGATTACAAACATTAAAAATTTTAAACTAAAAATCCAAAAATCTAGACTAATACCGCATTGAAAGTCTATAGGCAATACTTCAAACAAATATTAATATGATTTCCCTCCGTGTAATCTCTAAGACTTATAGAAGAAAGTTGAGGAATAGTGGTATACAATCCCCAAAGAGCTGTATACAAGTTTAGAAGAAAATATGACCAGGCGAATTGCAGTCACTTCAAGTACACAGGTTTGTGGAGAAAACATTACATTTTGTACAAATTATTACATTCTACTACTTTTGCAGCAATCAAAAATTGAGTCAGAAGTATAAATAAATAACTAATAACCTAAATAGAATATGATAATAATGTCACAGGTTTGTTATAATAAAATCAATACTAATTAACACATTTTATAAGTTTCTCCCATTCTTCACCGTACTGCATAAGTAAACTATTATTCTCATACTTTAATAATTCAACTTTGTTCCTTTCTGTAATCTGCATTTTTTTTCAATAGGGAATGATTAAAGTATATGTAGATCATACTGTATATTACTATAATTTCTTATTCTTATAATAGTGAAAAATGAAAAAAGATCTTGAAATTAAATTTTTTGATACTTAGGAATTAAAAATTTTATTCGCGATCCGACATACTACCGTAGCATAAAATGTCGGCAAGCATGTTTCTGATGGAAAGATGATATTGTCACGAACTGACGTTCTTTACCGATTTATAATTATACTCTGGAATACGGGATTTTATACTTTCGGGTCAAGCGTGTCTACGCGACATTCTCCTGGGATGAGGCAGATCGACTAATGTTTTTTGACGAATTTTTGAAGGGATTTGGTCAATTCCTTGACGAAGTCACCTTAGTAATGGGGGTGTTTAGTGAAAGGTTCAGGGATGAATATAGGAGGATGAGGGAGATTTTCAACGGCGACGAAACTCTCTTTTGCAACAAAGGTTTTTATTGATTTTTCAAGTTGAAAATAAAACCTTTTAATCTTGAGCTTCTGTCCATCGCGAACTTTTCGCCTAAAACGTTTACTCATCAAACTGATCTTGTCGGTTAGGGTCTGCCGATACACAAGCGACTGCGCCTCAAACTTTCTGAAAAAAATTTAAGATCAGGACGAATCGGGTACTTCGATGGGCTCTCTAATAGGCAGACGAGTAGGCCTTGGATCCTCCGACTAATCCTGATTAGAAAACAAAGATGCGGATGAAAATTCAAATGTTTCACAGCTCTCGATACGCAAGCGTGTGCGCTTCAGGTCGCTCGTGAATATTTATCGTAAAATTTACGTCTTGGTGGAAAGAAACCCAGCGAAGAGTACTTCACAAATGATCGGTCCTTACTCGTAAGAAGACTTTTAGGATCAAGGAGACCACGTGACCGTCCCGAACTTTACTATTACGTCTATCTATCATATACTGCAAACTCGAATTGTTATGAGGGCTGTGGTCGAAAGTACCGAGTTATATACTAACCAAATCCTACCACTTCTTAACGGAAAAAATTCCGACAGTATGACCTGATCTTTCACGTGCATTCATCGCATGTGTGTTAGGTTTCTGTTTTTCTGAGGGTGTCGGAATCCGCGGTGTCGATGGTGAATAGAGAATCTTTGTGGACCCTAAGAAGCTGTCACCGTCATGATTAAGATACTGTTTCACGGTTTCGACTTACGGGCGCTCACTACTGGTAAATTTGAGTTGTTTCGTCTCTGGACCTTCCCCTCCTCCGTAGAAGTAGCGACGGTGTACGAAACAATATATACAGAGCTCTTTATAATTCTCAAGATACTCGTGTTATAAAAATTCTATTCTCAATAAGGTAAAAAGTACACTTTATCAACTACTTACTCTGAGGTTCGTCTAATTTTTTAGTGTGATCAGTTGAAAAATCACGAAATTCAGTTCTACAACGATTTACGATACCTATTCCAATCAATAGTTTTCTGATAGTAAATAACTCGTAAATATCTACAAATGTTCATAAAGGTCATTATGACAGGCGATAATTGGATTGGTAAATAAGTTTGTCGCTACTCTTTGAGTCCACCATATCAATATTCTACGTCACTTTTGACCCGCGGGAAAAGACGGGGAACAATTTATTGAATCTGCGTGTACTGAATTCTATCTTAGTGATCTGATCAAGAAAGGCTGGAATAAAGGAAACAAAGTTTGCCACGTTTACAAGAAGAGAATGCAGATAGATAAGCGTCGATTACCTATGCAAGATACAACTTTCCTGCTGCCGCAAGGCATACATTCATGTATAGTAGTTATCTGCTAAGTATCGTATAATGAACTGTAATTAAAATTCAATGTGTTAATATTATCAAATATTTTCACATACGTATAATTCTTGGGAAAGTTTGGTATTTGCATTAAATAAATACATGACACGATATAAATCTTCTTCGGCAATAGTTCCTATAACCGCAACTGAGTGTTGACGTTGAAAGAAAAATAAGCATGTGTATCTCTCTCTCGTGCGTATCTATGAGGAACCTTTCACCAGGCCGTGGTATATTGTAGGTTGAGTAAGTGCTGCTGTACAGTAACGTTGGGTGATCTGTCCCGTGAATAACTGCTGCTCCCATATATGTTGGCATTTCCAAAGGTAAGTCATAACTCCGTACGAGTTTTTCGAACGTCAATTAAATGGGTAATGTCACAGGATATGAAGACAAGGATTGACAATTGAACACTCGAGATATAACAAAACAACGTATATATTTACAAACTGAATAACAAGAGATTATGTACGAGTTGTTTAGTGTAACAGAACTTCTAATATTTTAAATGATTATTGCGCTTAGCGTGGGTACGGAGCCGTTTTTTGTCAATCGTCATAATCGCGTATAGGTTTAGAAAAATTACTATAACTTTTTATATAATTAATATTTCTGTATTAAATTTTCAAGAAAAAATCTTAAATTACGACATTAGGCGATATCGGCTATTTAACTGGCGTTGAAATGCCAGCGTGCTGAGACGGCATCTGTGACGAATATCATTCCCACGCAAAAAAAAAAAGCAAAATCGATAAATAAAACAACCGTGAAGACTTATCAGAACCTAAAGTTCATCTAATCGCAGTTTAAACAACGTTTTGAACATAACGGAAAGGGGATAGAAGTTCTTTAAACACTCAAGCATTTTGGCTAACAAATAACATCGGCAACTTTAGCACGTCCAATAAACAGTAACTGGGCACCAGTCTGATAAGGGCCTGCACACATGACGTCGCGTCGTGCAGTTTTTGTTCAGAAAAGGTAATCTAGAGGAAGGACTCTCTGGATATATATAGAAATACTTTTGGACACGATCAACAGCCGTTATTCGACTCTCGTTATTGAATGTTTTTTCTACGCAATTACTCTATCAGTCAACCTCTCCCTGATCATAAAGCTCAAATAGTAAGATTTATTTATATGCGTAAACCTCTTTAACGAATTTTTCTCCACTGAGTTATAGACACCAAAATATTTTCGAGCAATCCCAGGTACACTCGACAGCATATCGGAGAAGTGGCAAATATCCGGAACTAATTAATACACTTTTCTTTTGCAGTCGAAATTTCTCGGAGAATACAAAGCGCATGCGACTGCGTATTCAAAAGGCCGTCATAGTTTCCGATTTATTCTGGTCAACGGTGCACTCGATCGCGTATCAGGAAAACTGAAAGGATTAAGGGTCAGTTTGATGGGCTTAAACATAAATTTTATAGTAGACGGAAATTCAATCTTAAAAGATTTTATTTTGAATTAGAAACGTTATTAAAAACTTTTATCGCGAAAAAAGCCTTTATTGCTACTGAAACCTTCACTCAGATTCCTACATTCGTTCCTGAATCAGTGATGGGACAAACATACCGTTACGGCAATTTCGTTAAAGCTTTCACCTAGTCCTTCCAAAAGTTCATCCTAAGAGAGTGTCGCGTAGACACGCTCAACCCAAAAAGCGCAATTTCTTTTACTCCATAACAATATTAAAATTGGTAATGATGGTAATTCGCGACAGCCACAAAAGTTAGGCTAAAGGTCTTGTTGAGGGTTTCTCCGCGTTTTAAATTAATTTTTACCTGAGCAAGTATTTATTCACCGGACGTTTCATAGTGGATTTATCAGCTGCTTATCTGGTCATCCTTTGGTTGTTTTGTATAGTGTAATAAAACCTCTGGCGAGCACTTCCTCAAACGTTCCTTACCGTTAATACCTAATAAGGTAACACCGAGCGTATAACAAACCTGCTGCAACAATTGTATTTAAAATATATTAATTACCTAAAAATCAAATCGATTAGTTATATTCAAATAAAACTGTTTACAATGTGCATTGTACTTATTGGAATTAATAGCGAGATTTTTTGTTTTAAGGATTAAAATTAGAAGTTCTTATTTGAATCGTCAATAATCGTTGAAAAGTATGCAAGTTTGAGACGTTAGTCTATCAAAATAATTTTAATGTGTAATATAAGACCTAATGATAAACATGACCAAAAGAACGATAAAGCTGATGAAATATCTCCAGTGTATTACAAAGCCTTGTGATTGCACAAGGATTACCAAAATCATTGCAACAAAATAATGAATAAAATATCTAAAGACTTATATTTTTTAGTAGGTATACAATTTCTGAATGATTGACTATAACACGCGAAAGACTAGAAAATTATACCTAAAATCTATATATATTTAAATATACACAGATAATATTTATCTCTATGGTTCTCTCAAAAATGGCTCGTTTATTTTGAAAGTGGTGTAAGTTCATTTAAAAAAAAATAAGATATTATGTCATTTATGGTTAATTTAGTGTAAACTTATTGTTTATTACTAATTAGTATTTCGTACCTTAAAAAATACTAACGCTTTGTTCAATTTAATATTGGCCAATAAATAAATTGCATATACATTTATTATGTAGGCGCGCGGAAAAAATTGGGCCGTCGGGTTGTTCCTAGACCGGGATTCGAACCCGGGACCTTTCGCTTTCCGGGCGATTGCTCTGACCACTAAGCTACCCAGGCCCTCCGGTCAAATTATCCCGCAAACGCTTATTTTATGTTATGGAGGAGTCCCAATCCTACAATTATGAAAGTGGTGTAAGTCCAATTTCGATAGACAGGTAGTGAGGTCACAGGCTACTCCTTTTCACTTTTATACAATATACATAACGCAATTAAAAAACCGATAAGAAGAAATACTAATAGAGAAAAAGTAAATTGGTTGGAAATATATTGGATGAGATTTTGCAAAAATGCACCGTATTCTATTTTACATAAAACATCAATGGAGGAGACAATTTAATACTTTGAGTTTAAGAATTTAAGACTTAAAACACCTACATGTCGGAGAAGACCATCAAAATTTGAAAAAATCGCCCTGACGCCTTTGCATCACGATGCAAGACCTATTACATACGAAAAATATAAAAATATGGAGCAATCATTACTTTATGTATCTCTTGTATATCATCAATATTTCAAAACACTGCAACATGAAAAACATGAAAAGAGAATATCAATATCTTTTATTAAGTCTAACAATATATAGATATCATTAATATTAAAATTAAAAACTACTACTTCTATTTTATTTCTTGTTATTATTTGTAAACAAAATTGGATTAATATCAAATATATTTTAAGTGATATTTGATTCTTCAAAATTGAAGTTTTAAAGAAACGATTTTTACAATCGACTAATTTTGAAAGTGGTGTAAATCCATTTGTAGCTCGTAAATATACATTACTTTGGTTAAATTCGCTTAAAACAAATTTATATGATCAAATTACTTATTGATAAATTAGTAGAAACATTGCCACAATCAATAATATTAACCCATATTTTTTTATTAACAAATATACTAACCTTTGATTTTCTTCAAACAAGAGAAAATGGACTTACACCACTTTCAAAATAAACGTCCATATACGGACCGTTAAGAAAAAAATATCTGTTAATATTATCGAGTGTGGCAATGTTTCTACTTGTATATTGTACAAATGTAAAAAGCAGTAGCCACTGATCTTATCATCTGTCTATCGAAATGGACTTACACCACTTTCATAATCAATGGCTGCGAAATTTCTTTTATCGGTCAATATTAAATTGAACAAAGCGTTAGCATTTTTTAAGGTATTAAAAATTTTATAACTAGTTATAAACAAAAAGTTATATAATATATATAAAAAATTATATATATTATATAATATCCAAGATACCGCCATTATTGAGAGAACCATAGAGACAAATATTATCTGTTTCTGTAGATCTCCTTATTTGAGAATGTTAAATGATACTGACCGTTATTAAAAAATATACTCAGGATCACTGCGACTGTACATTCAATTATGAAATATTTCTTGAAATCTATCCGCAATAAAATACGCGGAAAAGGTTGTTCCATCCCTGGTTGAATAATTTAGTCGATAGGTGTGTTTAGCAGGCGTACTAGCTGATTAAATTCCAGTGCATGTGGTCAAATAACGCGGTTTACGACATATTTGGCATACTTGTTGGTATACGAAAATTGAAATCACGAATTTCTCTGGAACGAGATTCGATCGTTCACCGTATAACTGGCAGATATATTTACAATGACACTCAATAATCGTAAAATTGTTATAATTACAGAATGTTTTTGAAGGCTCAAGTTTACAGGCAACTATTAGGAGTGTGCAGCAGCGTAATTGAAAGTTATGCATTTTTATGGATAATTGTACCTAACTGTATGTTGTCACAAATTACCGTTGTTACTAATTTTAATGCTACTCTAAGGTAAAGAAAATTTAGGTTTTTTGGTTCGAACATGTGTACGCAACACCCCCCTCTGATGAGGCTAATGGACTAGTATTTCTGAGTAAATTTTTGGGGGGACTGAGGGAATTTTTTGATAAAATCGCCGTCACTATGTGGTTTTTTAATACATGGTTCAGGAGCAAATGTAGTCATCTAAGGAAAGGTATCAGTAGCAATAAATTTTTCTTTCGCGATAAAGATTTTTATTAATGCTTCTAATTTGAAATAAAACTTTTTAAGACTGAGTCTCCATCCACTGCGAAATTTACGTTGAAATTGACTACTCAACAAACTGACCCTAAATTTTCTCGGTTTCTCCGATACGCAGTCAAGTATGCCTCAGATAGTTCGAAAATATCTTGGTGTCTACGACTTGATGGAGAGAAACTCGTTTGGAGGTTACGCGTACAACTAAATCTTAGTATTTAAGGTTTTAAAATGAGGGAGTTCGAGAGGTTCACCGACAGAATAACCGCGTCGCTAAGAACTTTTAATAATGAATGCCGAATACCGAAAGCCACATGCTATATATATCCAGATGATCTTCCTTTAGGTTAGCCTTTCTCAACGAAAACTGCACGATGCAACATGATCTGTGCAGACCCTTATCAGACTGGTGTCCAGTTTCTGCTTACTGGAGGTACTAGAGTTACCGATATTATTTGTTAGTCAAAAGGCTTGAGGGTTCCAAGAATCTTTGTCTCTTTTCCATTACATTTAAAATGTTGTTTAAACTGCGAGTAGACGGACATTAAATTCTGATAAGCTCGTCACAATACGTGCATCTAATTGTATTGAAAATCTTATTTATTTAAAATATTGTAAAATAGAATCAAGTTTTTGATGTATGCAGTTAATCATTGACAAATACAACTTGATCATAGCTTCATATTTTAAGTTATTTACATATTAATATTTAAAAATATATTGTACATTTTCATCTGCTTTTAGATCCTATGTTTTACTTCATACCGTAACATTCTTCCTTCGACCAGCTTATGATTATTCTACCTTTTCTGCGTCATTAAAGTACTATGTCAGTATCAACGATACGCACATAGTCAAATAAAGCAGTGAATGATATATTAGGTATATTTGTTGGCGTGCAAAAATTGTACTCATGTATTTTTCTATATCAAGATTTGTTTGATAAAAGTATATGACAGATATTTCTAGATTTATCAACTCGCTTAATAATCGTAAAAGGAGGTAAAAAAGTATCTAGTTTCTGGTTTGTAATGTCAAGTATTTTACGAATATAAATAAGAGAAACAAAATTCCGCCAATATTTCAGTCATAAGAATTAAAAGAAAACACAGATTGCCAACTTTGCGAGTACAGACTTTATATTAACGTTAAAGCTATCGACCACAACGCCAACATATCTCTATATAACCTATAAGGTTTAATATACTTACATAATCTTTATAAATAAGTTCTTTACACGGAAACAAGATCATATAATCATATTTAAAAATGCTTGATTTATTTTTTCGTTTAAGTTAATAAATTACAAAAATGTAGATGTTAGATTTTAGCACGGGCTGATGAATCACATTGACAATGACATTAAAATGTACGTGTAATTGTTTTAAACGTTCTTTCTACAGTAAAGTTGTGGAATTGATGGAATGGTTTTCTGTCCTCTATGCGTTTCTATGACTCTCTGCTCTGTTTTCTGTAACTTTTTACGACTCATTCTCTTCTAGGCTACGACCTTTTTCCCTAGCGTCTCTGCACGCACCTCCGCTCATTTTTACACATTCATACTACAATCGGCCGTGTGCATTCCTGGAAACCATGTGTCACATAGAATTAAACCTCGCACTCTGTCAAAGTCGCTCTTCTTTAACAGCCTTATAGCCCAAACACTCTTTCTTCGATCGCCCGCACGCATACTCTTTCAAATATTTATTCATTCTCGCGCCTGTCTATTTTCATACTCTCACAAACTCTTCTATACTGGTATAGAGTATAACAGGTATATCAATAAATAAAATTGTTATATCAATAATGTAATTGACACGCATCATTTGTATAATATCTTAGTTTGTATTCTTTCCATTTACTACATGTTCTTTAATATGGTTCAAGAAGTTATTTATTTGCCGGTCAAAATTAAATTCTATACTTTACCAATTACTGGTAAACAAACTTTGATTATTTTGGAAAGGAGTTATCTCTGTTAACGTTTGAAAGCTTAAAATTCTACGTCATTTATAAAACATTAGTATTGCATTCCTTTTTCTGACATTCATTTTAAATTTCATAAACATAGTTATCTAAAAAATGTTCTAGAACAATTTGGAATGGAAATTAAATTCTTTATACGATCCATCAATAAAAATGCATTTTCTAACCTTGGTGGCACTTTTGTAAATAGATTAGTCAGCTGCTTATAAAATTTATTCAATACCTGTACTTTATAATACATGTAACTCTACATGATTCCTCTTCTTCTGGTGCATTATAAACATTTGGAATCTAGTACTATTATCAATATGTTGTGCCCCTAACCTTACTTGCTCTATAGATACTAATAACATCTCATTATGATTGGTCATAGCAAATATTTATCTGTATACTTTCTTTATAGTATTCTACATCTGATCTTCTATAGTTAAAATTCTATCGATCAAATCGATATTTGTGCGTGGGAAATAATTTCCGTTCACGGTTGTATAGCCCAAATAATGAAAAAAATATTGAATTAATATTAGAGAAGTAATGGAATTAAACTGGAGAAGGACGGTATAAGAAAAGAAGCGCACAAAAAATCGGACCATTGGGTAATGGAACCAGGACATCATTATCAGATATCACTAGTACTATTACGTCATACCTCTACACTTTATTGTTATTATCAGGAAAGAATATTCTTGCCACTGGTTTACCCATTTCAAATTGTTTGGTATCGTATCATAATAATAAATTTCATTTTAGAAGAGACATATTAAAGAAAAATACAAAACTCTGCGTGACATCTGTAAATTGTTCCAGCCGGGTATTATATTCGAGTATCTGTGGGCTTGCTTTTATTTTACCCTATAAGCTTTATTATAACTCTCTACGATAACAGCGTGCCAAGCATCATTATCGAGAGAGACTACGTTGCGATTTTAATGCTTCCAAAATACGATATGAAGGACGAATAGCGTCGCATTAAAAGCATTATTTTAATAGAAAAATTGTGCAACACAGAAGATTTGAATGTTTTGATATGCTGATTTAAGTTAAACACAAAAACCTAACTGCAAAAAGTTTAAATATAATTATAATAACAAATACTCCGTTAAAAATTTAGCATGCCTGGCCAAGATAAATAATTGCAATATTTAATTACCTACACGCATAATAAGCACAATGTTACCCTACTCTAAATTATTGTCTTTGTTTCCACGATACAGCATTTAATATAATGTTTGCATACAGAAATGATCTTCCTCAATTTTATTGAATACATTACAATCTGCATAGAGAATGATAAGTAATTTAGTACCTGCGTGTGCTCGCTGCTCCTCAGACTTGGGAAGGAAAGAGTAACCTTTAACGATGTCGCCCATTTATCAGGACGGTACACAAATGGTACTGAACCATCGTTAATGTATCCACATTATTGTATATAGTTCAAATATGAACGCTTAGGTCTGTTTATACAAGCACAATATCGACATTCCTCTACATCTTCACAGTAGTACTGAGGTACTCGGCAAGAATGTATTGCTGGTTAGGCGAAGTTTGCATGTCGCCCACACCCTGTTTATACGATGGTAACAAGACGGGTAATTACTTGTATGCGTCGTATATAAAGTAGAGCAAAAAATTAGTGGAATTGGTTTGCCAGTTTTCAATATTATACAATAATAATCATTCATAATACAGTAGTAATAAAACTAAGAACAAAAGATGTTATAAAAACCACTTCTTAAAAATTGCTTATTACGTCGAATACTGATGCGGTACTACTTTGAAGCTCATATATTGATATCGATACATTAAGTGTCCGAGAAACAGAATCAACGTTGAGACAATTAATCGCCGCGGGTATATTACCATACTGCAAGTAAACAACAATTTCAGTAATATAGTTTTTCAACCTTTTATTTATTCAAATTTCATTTTTACATTTACCTCCTTTTGTTTTTTAACTATTACTTCCACCACAAATTCAAAAATCATTTAGATATTTTTTTATTTCTTTAAAATAACATAGATATATATTTTTTATTTTATTTTTAATCAGAAATTTGTGAAGATCCATTTTTTTCCCATATACTTTCCTAAAATGATTGAAAATTATTGAGCTAATACACACATAATTGCCTAAGCTTAAGAGCACATATATAGTGTTAAAGAATATTTGTTCCACAGATGCGGATACTTCGAATGATACAAAAGCTTTTGTCAAATATACACTCGTATTTTTCCTTACATATATGTGTTGTTTAGCGGTTGCGACGTGACAATTTATATGACGAAAAGTGGGATTCTGGGTGTTCATGTTTATAATTGAATATACTTGCACATATTTCTTAATTTTTAACACGTAGGCATGCACGCACATACACAAACTGAAAAGACAGTGCTTTACACGCCTCAGCATAATGGAGTCGCTAAAACACTTAACAGAACATTAATTAAAATGGTATGGTGCATGCTAATAAAAGTGAACTTGCCAAAGAAATTTTTGAATAAACGCAACTTACCCAAAAATTTATTTAAGAAGCAGATATCCTTCCAAAGTTATTCAAGATGTACCATTTAAAACATAGTACAGGAAAAAATCAGATAAATGAATTGTGGGACCGTGAAAATAGTCTGACGTGAGAGTGAATAAATATTTTAAAGAGTATAAAATTTTAAAGAGTGTGTGCGACCGAAGGAAGAGGTTTGGGCTATAAGGCGATAAAAGAAGAGCGATTTTTACAGAGTGCGTGGTTTAGTTTTAGGTGACGCATGGTTTTCAGGAATGCACATGGCCGATTGTAGTATGAATGTGTAAAAATGAGAGGGGATACGTGCAGAGACACTTGGGAAGAACGGCATAATCTAGAGTAGAGCAAAGTAGTGGAGAACACAAAGTCGTAGAGAGCAGAGTAAAGTATAAAGAGAAGAATCAGAGAACAGAGCAAAGAGTCAGAATTAGAGTCAGAGGGCAGATTAAAAAGTCAGAATTAGAGTCAGAGTACAGAGAATAGAGTTGATTATAGAGAGTTATAGAGAGTGGAGTAGAGATACAGACCTGAGTGTAGGGAACAGAGTACATAGAAAAGAGTTACAGTCAGAGTCAGAGAGCAGAGTAAAATGTTAAAGTCAGAGGACGAGAGCAAAGAGTTAGCATATACAGTAGAATAAGACTGTAAAGACATCATTCAAAATCCAATCAATTTACACAAAATTGTTTACAAAACTTTTGCATACAAAACGTACGGTTTACACAAAATTTTCGAAAATTATAATCTGAACTCAAAGGGAAACTGGAAAAACGAGCACTATCATGCATCGTTTTCCAGCGTGTAAAGGACTCAAAGGTATCCTGACTACGGGAATCTGAATTTCAATAATTATTTAAAAATGGAGATATAAAGATTACTTAAAAAACACCAAAGCCAGCAATCAATATTAACATCCTGGACGTTATATTTCATTGAAAATAATACTCATTATTTTAATACAAAGAAAGTGAAGAGAAGCTAATAAATACATTTAAAAAGAGAAAAAAGTAACCTAGAGAAAAGAAGAGACGAAAGAAACAACGGCCGAAATGAGTCGGAAGAAAATTAATACTTCAAAGAAGAGACGAACCACATCAAACAAAGGAAACAATCATTACATACAAATTACGCGCGAGGAAAATTATGAAGGAGAACTAAATTCCATGCCCTTCGTGCTTTTCTCATTCGTAGTTAAAAGTTTGTAGTCACGCGGTTACTCTCAACCTCCTTGATCTGAAATCATTAACCAGTAAGATTCGATTATCCGTGTAATATTCTTAACTGAGTTTTTCTTCGCCAAGGCATGAGATGTTATGATATTCCTGAACGATCTGAGCACACTCCTTTGCGTATCGGAAGGTCAGAAATATATTTGACATTACTAACACATATCGTTATTTTCTAATCGGAATTTCTCGGAGGATTCAAGCGCACTCGCCTGCGTATTGAAAAAACGGTCTCTAGAAATGCCTTCCAGAGTCTATCTACTTATCAGGTGTACCGGTATTAAGTGAGCGTTTTTTTGTGAAAATGATACACCAATTTTGAATGGAAAAGTAAAGAAATTTTATTCAAAGTATTGGCCATTGTTTTCTACACAATTTGACCACCTTTCTGGCAATTTGTGGACACCACGCCAATAGAAATGTTCGTCTTTCGAAGCAAATCAATCAGACACCCAATTTTCGACTTCTTCCTGGGAATCGAAGTGCTGCTCAGCCAATGCGTGTCCCATCGATGAAAACAAATGGTAATCGGAAGGGGCCAAGTCTGGTGAATACGGCCGGTGGGGTAGTAGCTCCCAGCCAAGTGCTTTGATCGTATCCTGAACCGGTTTTGCTTTGTGTGCAGGTGCATTGTCGTGTAACAAAATTACTTTGTCGTGTCTTCTGGACCATTCTGATCGTTTTTCGATCAATGCATGGTTCAAATTGATCATTTGTCGTCTGTAGCCCTTAGTATTAACAGTTTCACCAGGTTTTAGAAGCTCATGATACACCACACCTTTCTGATCCCACCAAATACAGAGCATTGCCTTCTTGCCGAATCGATCTGGTTTTACAGTCGATGTTGATGGTTGTCTTCGATTAACCCATGACTTTTTCCGTTTAGGATTCTTAAAATAAATCCATTCTTCATCGCCAGTAACAATTCGATGCAAAACTGATTTTCTTTCGTGTCTTTGAAGCAAAATTTCACAAGTGTTTTTTCGGTTTTCCATCTGTCTTTCATTGAATTCATGTGGCACTCATTTTCCATACTTTTGGATCTTTCCCATAGCTTTTAAACGGTCAGAAATTATTTGTTGTGCAACTTTTAACATTGCTGCCATTTGCTTTTGACTCAAAGTATCATCTTCATCCAATATTGCTTGCAATCCGGCGTCTTCAAATTTTTTTGGTGGTTTTCCACGTTCTTCATTTCTCACATCAAAATCATTATCTCTGAACCGTTGAAACCATCTTTTGCATGTAGCTTCTGATAGTGCATGATCACCATATGCCTCGATAAGCATTTGATGCGAGTCTGCAGCACTTTTTTTCAAATGAAAACAAAAAATTAATGCTTTCCGCAAATCATCACATTCTGGTAAAAAATTCGACATTTTTAACACGATGAAAAAATATGATGTTGTTTGTTCAATGACTTGATGTGTATTAAATATGTTTGACAGATGTCATATCAACCAAACAACAACACATTTGCATCTTAACGCTCACTTCATACCGGTACACCTGATACAAGTTTGTTTTGTTCCGCGATTGCTCGTAGTTCAGATTTACGCCCAAATAAATTTGCCCTCATCCTGCAAATATATACTTTATAAAGCAAAAGGAATCTATCAAACTCAATCGTCAATAACAACGAAATCTCCGTAATCATTTTGAATTGATTATTATATCATCTGCACAATGTGCTGCAATTTCGATGTGTATTAACATTTTTATGTAGGTACACTAATAACTAAAAAACACTAATAGTTTCACTATTAATTGATAAAATAGTGTAGAGCCATTCTTCGTTTAGTTAATGTTTGCAATATTTTAATAGCTATAACAATAGATTACCAAGAGACTACCAATTCATTCTGTATTAAACAAAACTGTCAGTCACAATATAAAGGCGAATTGCGTAGCCAGAGAAAGAGAAACGACGCATATCACAGCTGCGGAAACTAGAAGCGCATTCATGAGCTCGTGCTAAAGTCCTGTTATTTTGTACGGACGAAATACGCTGCCGAATGTGTTCTATACTGAATTCTCTAATTCAATTGGGACTAATTCTGCTAAAATGGGTAAGATTGGTGAGCCCATAAGACTGCCGAATTTTGTTTGTAAATAATGTTATTAAATTTGCATACATCAGAATTTAGCAATAAAATAATAGCCTGTAATAATTCGTCGTTAGACATTTTGGTATATTTCTATATATCTGCCCATCTGCTATTAATACTATGTATTACTAATTCTTATGGTACATTGGTTGATCAATGAGACTACGTCAAAGCAGTATAATTTATGGTTTTACGGAATTACTTGGAGCTGTAAACTATTTTTCCCACACAAATCTCTATAATATATTACAGATACGTCGATTATATAGTTTTAACTTTGAATCAATTTTAATCAGCTCCTTAGGGAATGTAACAGTAAGCATAACAGAAGATAATTTATACTAGAGAAAGAGGAAAATAACTCGATCAACTTTTTAGATTTGTAATTTGTTTGAAGTACAAACAACAAAATTTATACGAATTGGTGTCATAAAGAAACATCGTTCAAAAAAGAGGGGTCATTCCGGAATTGATACACATGGCATGATACTTTCTGACAAACGATTACACAAGTAGAATTTACAATTAGTTAAAAATATGTTAATTGCCAATGACCACTCGCAGGTTCCCGCATCACTACCGGTAATGAAAAAACGTGTGGAGTCATATTATAATACAGATAACCCAATAGTTACCGATATGAGGGAGGAGGATGCCCCCAATTCAGATAGGTACTTTGTACTTCTATTTATTCCGTCATTGACAAACAAACTACAGAACTGTTTATCACAATACAACTTCAAATTTGCTTTCAAATCATTTTACAGATTAGATAACATCATGAAAACCAGCAAAGATAAATAAGACGATAAATAAGGAAGGAGTGTGGAACGTCGGATCGAAAAAAAGGGCCCATCCACTTACGTTGGGGAATGACCCTCTGGCCTCCAGGCATAGGAAGTACGACTTCGCCGAACCAGCGTACACGTGAAAACCAAAGACGCACCACCGTTTCCCTTTTCGAACGGTTATATTCGGTCCCACGATAAAAGAGGAATCTCTCGCGTAGGCGTAAATTTCTGTTATTATTAACTTAAGCATAGGTTTTAGAATTAACCTTTTAGGGTTACTGCAATAGTATAGAAGTACAAAAATAATTCAATATCAAGCTTGATGTAACATAATTTATCTAATTTTTTTTATATACACAAAAATAAAAAAAAATATATATATTTAGTAGCCACGGGCTACAAGCTACTTTATCGCGGATACGCGTTTTGAATTCCGGCGCCTTGCTTGTGCCGGGGTGGTCCTCGCGCGTGCTTATGGTGCGCAGGCGAATGAGCGATGCGTTTCGCCCGTTTTGGATGAGATTATTGGGCATCGCCGATTATTGGGCATCGCCGGTGGTTGGCTCGCGCTATGCGCGATCTCTGCCGGTATGTCCGCCAACCCGTGTCGCGTCTAAGACGTTTTCCATTGTTCTTCCGAGGAGTGTCACGTGTTTCTGTACTGTTCCTAGATTATACCAGTTCCACACGACTAAGTTTTTCGTTTCCGTGAATTTCCTTTTCTCCTTCCATTCAAGATAACTCCCGAGAGCTGTCCCTAGCTCGTCCAGCATAATATCGTTTAATTTCCACAACATACTTAAAACACATTTCTTTACACACATCATATATTTGTTTTTCAAACAAAAAATTCTTACAATGTAATATTTCAATTATTACATTTTCAATAATTAATCAAGCTTGCGATTTAGTTTAAAAATTTTACAATAATTGCGAAATTTTTAGATACTTATTTTATTTATAATTTAATTAATACCAATTAAACTATTTTATTGATTTTTCTGTAATCGAACTTAGCTTAAAAAGGACCACACTGAGTGGTCTAAACGTTGCTGAAACTTGGTAACACATATGAGCTTGCATACCGAACAGCACGATAAATTTGAGTTTATTGATCGACATAGTGCAAATTACTAACAAAGTTGCGAATAGTAAAACAATTTAAGGGATGTTGTCTGATAAGGAAAGGGATTGCGACAGCATATATAAAGCATCTACAATATTTCCTGAACAATGAAATTAAGTGAGATAGTGTTCTTTTTTTGTTTAACCCGTTTTTCAACAAAACATGAAAAGTTATTAATTGCAAATCACTACGCAAATCTCGAATAAATTCAGATGGAGGACCATCGCGCATCAAACAGTGCGCAGGAGTACTTTTACGATTCACTACTCACCCCGTTTCAGATTGATTCGTGACAACGATGACTCACGATGACGTTGGCGATCACCAAATCTCTAAGAACAACCGGAAGATAGATTGTGGTGGGTAAACGGATAGAAAAGGATCAGCAGCGAGAGATCGGCTATATTGACAATGAGCCGATCGGCAGGGGGGGGGGGGTCAGTCATATTGGAAGCGGGTGGATCGACAGGAGGTGGTCGGTCGGGTAGAGAAGGGGTGGATCTACAAGAGAGGGCCTTTAAAATAAGGACAGAATAGATTGGCAGGGGGTGATCGGCAAGGCAAGATTGTCAGTAAAGTAGTGTACGGAGAACCACTCCCCACAGAGTACCGCCTCCACTGCGTGTCAAACCACACATAATGCCTACTCCTATACTTTATATATTCACTCTATTAACAAAGGAATTTTATTTTATAAAGGTTTTATACTGAACCATAAAATTAGATACTTGATATGCATCTGAAGTGTTGCTCCTAGACATCTTGCTAGGTTTTACTTGATAATACTAGTAATACTACTAGTAGTAATATTATCAATAGTAGTAATATTACTATTCGTTATAATTACATCATGAAATATTATTTATACAAATCTATCAAGCTTGCAACGCGCACCAAAAATGGTACACATGGATTGAAAATGACAAGTACTGAAAAACGGTTGGACAAAGTGATATTCCGATATATCATCGGCACCTGCACAGGCCCAATGGTTAGATGCATCCGCATAATAAAGGCATGTGAAATCGAGCGAGGAATTCAGAATTTTATTATTTTGTTTTTCTAAGGCTCGAACGGTATCAAACCGGTCTGTCCTATTCTTAATTATCGGACCACTGCTTAGCATTAGAGGTCTTCTGGCAATCGCATCTTGTTTTTCCCGAATTAGGCGCGACATTCATTCATCAATTTCACACGTGCGTTCGTACTGTTTTTGGTCACGTTCGTATTGTTTTTGGTCACGTTCGACTGTTCCAAAACAGTCAATAAAGGGTAATTTGGCAACCGGCAGGCCTGTGTTTATCCTAAAAATGCAGTCTTTCAATCACAGCAAAGAGGCCGCACAAAACCCCTTAGGTAACCAATAGGAGGTGCACAAATGCCAAAAATTCGAAACCTCCGACCGAAAATGCCGAATTACATCCCCATTAGCAAATCTAAACGTCTATGAACAGATAATTGAGAGAGTGGTATTTCGATCGTCGACACAGTCAGTCATTCACTAACGTCCGACGAACGCAGTCGTTTCATAGTAACAGGGAAACTATCCTCCGCCTTACCTTACCTGAGCTTGTACATAATATTAAATGATTAAATTACTGCACTGTTTGGGGTTAGACACAGTCTTTTAATTCCCTAACCTGTTTCAGAAACCTTTACGAAGCATACGTTCTTGCATAGACGTATACGATCGTGTGCATCAACAAAGTACAATACATGTTAAATGTATTTATTTGTTAACAGGATTTATTTATTATATGAGTATACACATCATTATGCATAATTTGCTCCCCTACTTTTGAAATTTATATGACAAACTCTTTTCAGCTTGTAGTAACAACACTATGTACAATAGATAAAATAACTGTCCCCAAATACATTTTAACAAAGAATTCATTATGAGGCACTTTCACGGAAGTTTACCAGAATTCTGATCTTGCAGTCTACAGTAAATATCTTAATGTGGGAATGCAAAAATGTGTCGTAAACATGGTAAATATCGTAGAAGTAAAAGTGCGAGCAAACAAAAGAAAGATGGTTACAATGATTAGTTATAGAAAAAAAAGTAAAGAGTGTAGGAGCAGAAGACGGATTTTTTGGAGTACAGAGTATGATAAAGAGCATCAGAGCACAGTGATTGTTTAATAATTACAGTATTTTCTTAATAATATTTACTTAAGGATATTTATATTAATACGATTTTTGGAAAGCACGCTCCCGAATTTTCCATTTCATTCAAATAAAATACCTACGATAATTAATCAGAAATGTATATATAAATAATCCTTTGTTTTTGTATTAAAATAAATATTTTCTTGTATTATGTATTGCAAGACCAATAATGATTATTATTAACCTAAACCACTTTTTTATTCATATTTGTAAGTCTGTTTTGTGCAAATTTTTAAATACCACCAATGTCATATCTCTAGTTTTTACACAGTGATCGACTGATGAAATGCCCTTCAAGAAGAAACTTTTCCATCGGAATTATTATAGATAATGATTTCGTAATATTAATTGATTGACTAATTGTTCCAATGTAAAATAAATTGTAGTTCAGTCAAAAACCGTGCCATTACCTTGAAAAAAAATTATTTTGCAACTTTGAAAAAGTGTATCATAGCTCTGAAAAGTAACAATTAATAATCAGTTCTCGTACAATTACTTGATTTAATCTTTTTAATGAATATATTATGTTGTATTTCCACGTTTCTATGAATAATACAAATTAAATATGTCATTGTGTATTGTAAAAACCATAATTATACATTCCTGCGCAGTTTGTAAATAGCGCGCGTGTCGATCGCAGAGTCTATAAATCTGGGCCGATTGGCCCCAGTCGCCTGACACCGCCGCGGTCGTATTCTAGCTTCTCCTTGCTGTCTGTACGTCTATGGAAAGTACCGCCGCCGAGACGTCAGCATGCGCATGCACACGAAGGCTCGCACGTGGGAAAAAATCCCACGTTCTGGCATCACTGAGCTACACTCCCGATCTAGTGGGTTTAGAGGTACGACGTATTTGGAAAGCATATTGGCAGTCTTGCCTTTGCACCCAAATTTCTATTAGAACTATTTCTAAATTTGTACGATCATTATTGTAGAGTCATAGTGTGCATATCAGCACAGTTGTTTTTCGATAATCGTCATTTAAAACAGTCTTGTTTATATTCGGGCGCAAAAGTCCCGAATATAAATTAACGAATATTAGCTTCACATTTTGCAACGACGTATAAACCGACAACTGCCGAGACGTGGACGGTTAGCAGTATTGCCAAAGGGTCATACGGTTCTACTCCTGCCTGACTATCCTTACTGACTCACAGGGCGCCTCTGAAACGACTCAGCTTACTGCGATTCCCTGCTTGTCTTACATTTGGCGTGTCCGCTGTGCTTGGTAAAGTGCGTTCAGATGATGTAACACTCGACGGGCTTCAAGCGGTGCAGATTCGCGGTACGGCTTTGTGACCCGATCATCTCGGGAAGAACTCGCCCAGCTCACTATGGGGCCTTCTGAATCTCCTACCAGGTTTATGTATCGCCGATCATTGACCATCGTCGGCGTTTGTTTTACTAATCGTACTCCCATCCCGGAAGGCACGCGAGTAATCCCGGGTGCGTATTAGGGCATCATGGGAATCCTCGATCTTCGGGCTGCCCACATACGTTGGCCAGATATTCCCCAGGAGGCTGACCCTGAGCCTTAATCTCCTCCCCTTGCAACTGCAGCTGGATAGACATGGCTTCCAGTTTGATCAGCTCAGGTCGCGTAAACGAGCTGAAGTCGTTTCCTGGGAGCTGGAAGACTCTAAGGGCCCCCGTACCCCTATGAGTCATCCTAGGGTTCTTCGAGCGACCCAAACATTACGCCTGCCGTTTTGTCCCTCCTGGTTTTCGGGGGAAACCTGAGGACACACGACAACAGGCATTTCTCACTCGTGCCGTTTTCTAGGGAAGCTAATAATAGACCGAAAACCTTGACTGCGAGGAGCCGAATCGTACCGACCATAAAAAGCCACCAGGTTGGAATCGAGCGGGATGGAAATATCACAAAGAACATACGTCTTTTTATAAATACCGTGCACCGAGTTGTCTATCGCGAGCTGCAGCTTTTCGTCCGTTTAAGTACATATAAATATTATTGTCGGCAACCAACATTCCACCTATATAAGAACGCGGTAAGACGCGTTGTATATATTTTAAGACGTTACTTCAGGGTCATAAGGCTCTGCACCAAAGCGTTGAAATTGCGCGCGTTGTGTATTTCACATTCATGTGCTTATTGTTGTGTATTGTTTGTGTATCACATTCCTTTACTTATTGTTTGTTATTCAATAGGACGTGTCGTCTTTTAATCCCTGCCAAAAATCCGCCGCCATCGTCCGAAATTCGGAGCCCCGAGCTCAGTAGAATTTCTAAATAGTCATTTAAATGCGGACCTCTGTGCCGGTACTCTGCGAGTAGGCCTGCCGGTCGGCCACAGTGTATTTGATTTTATCACTATATATGTCGCCTACAGGACGTGCTTACGACTAGATGATTTTTTTTATTTGTCTCATGTTTTTATTGTTATAAACACATATGATGTGGGTATTATAATTATTAAGAATCATGGGATTCAGCATGTTAAAGAATTATATTATATTTAAACTAAAGCACAAAATTATAAAGTAACGCATAAATTCAAATAAAAGCGAAAATTATAATTAATACAGTACAAAAAAATATCTCTCACCGATGTTATAATTTCATAATTAAAAATGACAGCAGTCGCGTGAGCAAATAAAAATTGAGAGCCTGCGGATTTTCGATAATCAAGTGTTTTCATCACTGTTATGATACTTAATTAACCCTTTACCCTACAATCATGTGTGAGACTCGTGGTCAGGTATTCAGGCCAAAACTGATTATCACGGGCCTGGCCCGTGCTATGTCGGCCGGGACAAATGTAAACATCATATCTTCCTAATAGGTACGACACCTTTCTTGTTCACCGATGATTTGATTATAATTATTTATCAAGCAACTTACAAAAATAAACCAGTTACACTTTACACATGTATTACATACCGTAAGTAGTGTACAATTATTACAACTTAAGCCAGACTTACCGAACTGTGAAATGGCTAAAAGGCTAGGCAGTCTTGTATTCATTTTGGGCCCGCACTGTTGAAACTTAAATAAGAGGGCAAGGAGTTAACGTGAAATGTATGTATGTACACTGTGAGTGTGCAATAGTAAATTTTGACACGTGTTATTCTTCAACACTAAACATATAAAAACGATCAAAATGACCGGTCAGTCGTTTTTTAAAAAAATTACTGTACTTCGTAGTAGGCCATTTTCTGATATTTTTCATGATTTTACGGCAGAGTGTAAATTATTCTATCGATCTATCGATATCTCTTCTTAATAGTCTTTTTCTTTAAGGATATACGTGGTATACGTAAATATTGTTGCGCTAAGGGGTGTTGGCTGACAAATCTACAGGGGTTTTTGGATAACAATAAACATGACACCAAATTTATCAACATTGCAAGCGTATGTATTAGAACAGCCTTCCGGGTTGTCCACGCGCTCTCTCTCTTCCTTGTGTTATCAACATTCTCGTTGACAACCGTCGCTGCTCGGGTACAATGCGACATCTTCAGCCGGCGTAATATCACCCTTTCCTCGAAAAAGGCGGTCGTCCCAACCGTGTCGACTTTTCATTTTCTGTGACCAACCTCAGATGCAACATCGGCAGCCACCTTCAGGATCCGGCTCCTAACCCTGGTTCATCGGGTTGTCACCTGTCGTGGGGGGCCGCTCTTTTTGCTCTAACCCCTTTGTTTGAGTACCTTTATCTAAAAAGGGGTAAAGTAAACAAATATGATCTTTTACCCAGGTGGCCTTTATAAATAGCCGTTCTGACATTTGTGCTTCATTTCAGGGGAAAACCATCCAAAAACTCTGAACAAGACACCAATACTCCTTCAGTTTGACTTTGTAAAAAACCACTCTTCTGAGGAAGTCTCAACCGCTCTCTTGTCTCCATCTCCGATTCCTCTTCCTTCAGAACTTTTTGGGCGAACACTTCACAAATAGATGGGGCCACTTCCCTTGAGATGCCACCGCCTAACCATCGAACTGAATTCCCTTAACAATTGCGTGGCACATATCCCAGCTACATAGTTAGGGGCTTTCACGTCATTACGGGCGCGATAACGACTCCATCGAAGGGGTCATCTCCTAAAGAAAAGAGTGCTACTTCTTCAGACTTCGCAAACCGCGCAGGAAGGGAGAACACACTGCACGCCAAATGAAGCCCTCGTCATCGGCTTCTGTGACCAAGCGTCCTCTTCCTGGACAAAGACGTGGGACGTTATCCTCCATTCCTCGATCTTGTTTATCCGTAGCGTACCAAACGACTAATGTAGACGACTTTTAGCTTCGACGTCGGTGAACAAATTGTCCGGTAAATTTATTCGTTCAGCCGATCGCGTACTACATATGGTCCTTCCTAGTCCGCCTCTAATTTTGGGTATCATGCTTTTTTTCTCCGTGCGTTGTACAATCAGACTAGCTGTCCTGAAGAAAATGAGATGGGCTTCGAGAACGAATTGTACCAGGATTTCATCCTTTCGGTACAGATCCGTATTCGCTGACCGACAAAACTGTGGATTTCTTCCATCTTTTGTCTGGCCTCAGCGATGATCTCACTTTCCTCCCTCCATTTAATGGGATCGGTTCCTCGTAGCAGCTACAAGGGAAGATTCCTTTTCCGGCCTATGAGAACCATGGCCGGGCTGTTCTGAACCAGCTCATGGCGAGATGTTCGATATGCTAGTAAGAACATCGAAATCCACTCGTCCCAGTCTTTCTGGTGCGCTGAAACAAACTAGCACAAGTACTGCAATAAAATCCAGATCATCCGCTCTACGAGTCTATCCAATTCAGGGTCTAATGGAGTTCTTCTCGTCCTCTCGTTTCCAAACATCTTCAGTACCTCTTTGAAAAAGTTGGAATCGAAACTTCGACCCTGATTAGAATGTAACTCTAGCGGTACTCCTTTCCTTCTTCAGAGTTCTTGTAATGATAGTCGCCTGCTGGTTAGCTAATGGAAAAACATCTAGCTATTTCGAGAAGTAATCCATTACCACGAGCGTATATTTGTTCCCGGCCAAAGGCTTTGGCAAGGGATCCACAACGTAAAACGCCAGCCTCTCAATAGATGTCCTCAACGTTATACACCTTTAGGGTCCTGCTTCTCCCTTGGGCCCTCCTTTGCTGAGCAAGCACGACACCGACGGCACCATTACTCCACGCCTCTGTGGTGACTCTATCGAAATAACCGTTGGCACACATTTGCCAATGTCTTCCAGTTTCCAAAATGTCCACCAGTGAGAGCTTCATGGCATTCACACAACACCTCCTTCTCCATCTTGTTTTTCGGGACCACGAGTAACCAAGTCGTGTCTTTATCGTTCGCTGATTCCCATTGCCAAAATAAGACGCCTTGCCTCATCTCCAAGAAGTCCCAAATCTTCTAGTAGAATTTTGCTTCAGGAGGCAAGACAGAAACCTGCTGCCAATTGGGTTTTTCTTCGTCCATCGTGTAGCGGCGGATAAAGCTTTTTTCTTCATCGTCCTCTTGAACTTTCTTCCGTCGATGCATTTCTCGACGCATCGTTCGACACTAACACAATCTTCTTTCAACGACCTTTTCCTCCATTACATCGATTTCTTTGGGTTTGCCGGCTTTGTCCGATTTTCCAGCGTGCCTCTTCTCTGGGCAGTTTCTACGTAGATATCCCATTCTTCCGCAGCCCCAACAGTCCATAGAGCTTTTCTCTGTTCTCGGCGGAAGTATAAGCTGATGGGTCCTATTCCTCTCATCACTCGTTCCCTGCGAATTATAAAAAGAACGAATATCTCGTTTGCTTATTAAAGATTGCTCCACTGTCAGAATATCTACTGCCTTTATCTCTAAGGCCCGCAAAACTATGGTCCTTAGAGTCGTGAAACTATCAAGGTGCAGCGTCCTTTTTATTTCTTCATTGGCCAAAGCCGAGACGAACTGAGAGGCTGACAGGTTATCTCTTGTCTGTATGAGGCAATCGCGGCATGCATCAACCTCTCAATCACGGATGCCAATTCAGAGATCGACTTCCTGTTCCTCTGTCTGTAGTTCTGGAATTTGACATCATTTAAATGTGCAAAATTCTGTGCACCGTAGCAAAATCCTAGGGCCTAACTTAATTCCGAAAAATTCAAATTTTGCCGTGGGAAGGGAAAACAGAATACCGTGTGCCAGTACCTCCAGCAATAAAACCAAGGATAACGTCATCCTCGGTTCATCCCAACCATTCCACCTTGCCACGGTCTTAAATCGAATCACAAACTCTTCCCTGAACGCGTTCCCGTCAATTAAAAGTAGCCAAAGGACGTACTCCAGGTGGAATACGTATCTGCGTGCACGACCCCCCTCATAGGACTCTGTACCTTGGAGTTTTTCTATCAACTCATCAAACGTAGCCGCTAATGTTCGCTGTTGATCTTCCAAAATCTCCAGCCTCGTTTCTTGAGCCGCAGCCCTGGCTGAAGAAGCTACATTCTCTGCCTGGTTTCTCTCTTCAGCCCTCACGCGCTCTGCTTTCCATCTAGAGTTGCTACTAGAGCCGCCACTGCTCTTCAAACTGCTATGTAAAAGTTTGCTGAATATTTTTAAAAAGATGCTCGAGCATTTGTCCCTCCTCCCCGGACACAGAGCGGGTTTTCATCCCATTTCTGATACTGATGCTGCGTTGGGCGGATCCATAGCAGTTTTTGGATAACAGTAAACATAACACCAAAGATATCAACACTACGAGCGTATTTATTACAAAGCGTATTTAGTACAGAGCGTATTCGTAAACACAATTTCGCAACCGTGTAGCCTTCCGGCCTGTCCACGCGCGCTCTCTCTCTCTCCCCTCTTCTGTTATTAAGATTCCCCTTGACAACGGTCGTTGCTCGGATATAATGCGGCATCTTCGGCTGGCATAATATTATGTTCAGAAAATAGCTGGTAAGTTTAGTATTAATGAAGTAGTTAACTTTCTATCACTCGCAATCGTTTCCAAGTAACGTATTATACCATACATGGATTTTTGTCATAAATCAGTTGTGCATCTCCCTACAATTTATATATCACTGTGTTACAAATCAAACAGTTACAGTTACCGCATTAAACATTAACGGTAAAGAATATCTGAGCAAGTGGTCATGAGACTTCATACTTTATTACTTTTATTTTTATAAACTTTTATTATTTTATAGTCAAATAATCATAAAACATATAATCAATGAATATTTGTTCAGGTAAAAAGTAATTATAACGCGAAAAAACCGTCAACGGGCCGGTCAGCACTACTCTTGTGGTAGCGTTCCACCAAAGTAGCATAAACAGGCAGCAACAGGCGATCTTTCAAACTATAGGTAATCGAAGGTCATATCAAGGACTTCTAGCTGAGCATAAAACGATAGAGGAGGAGCTACGGTGGTGTAGTGGATAGAGGCTCAGACTGCCACGCGGCAGACCCGGGTTCGAATCCCGCCCATCACCTCTGGTTTTTCTATGTGATATGTATACCGTAGCTCTGGT